>WIGO01000152.1:0-100308 GCA_014235945.1 Colletotrichum plurivorum
GTACGCTATATACCCCGCGGGAGGTCCGGATGTAAATACACCCTACATAGCGTTAAATATAACAACAACAACAACAAATCCATCACCTTGGCCGAGTTATACGAAGCGCTGGACGTATTCGGATTGCCCCTGTTCTGTATTCGGCATCCCTACATCAGCCAATCAAATACGCCCTAAGGGCCAACCTGATAGGAGGGATGCCGAATACGGAACAGGGGCATGCCGAATACAGCTCACCGGGTTATACATCCCTACCGGCGGCCCCTCCCGCGACCGTTTGTTTTTGAAAAATTTCCAGCGGAAACCCTTGGTGAAAATGGGGCTCCACGGCGTACCAACACGATCTACGGAGTAGATTCTAGACAAGAGACCGCTGAAAACCATTGGCCGCTGGTACCTCCCGTCCCAGTGATAATGGATGCTTGAATTGACCGTGACCGAGTAGATGTGCCATAATTCCGTCTAGACCCAACAACACGGCGCTTCGTAAGCCTGCGACAGACAATACAACGTCTGTTTTCTCGTGGTTGAGCTTCTGTGTTTTTTGCCGCTTCTTCCCTCGCTATCACAGTCGGGATGGCCTCTCGATCAATAAAGGTTCAGTTTTCTTCCGTTACTGAATACTCTCGCTTGACAGTAAAAGTTACGAAGAACAACGTAAATTATATTCAGACCCTATCGGATCGTTTACCGAGACTGGTATTGGGATAGTAAATGGCACGTATATCGAAGCGAACGCCGTATTTGCTGTGACTGGGGCAAACATGGACGGGGATTGTTACTTCACACCCCCAAGCGGAATATCACACATCCCACGAGCAGTAATAATGATGACGAACGACGGACGACGATGACATACGATAGTGATAATGACGAATAACAGCAAGGGTAACGGACAAGAGTACTAAAATAGTGGTTTAGTAGTGCGCTGGAACAGGTAGAAGAGATGTGAAAATACTCAGAAAGGTAGGTTGGGAAGAAATTAAGACAATGCAGCTGTTTAAGAAAGCCGTCAACGACTCCGGGTAGTACTCAGACGCCTTGTCCAAGGGAGCAGTCTTGCCGGAATACGAATCATGGTGTAACACCTAGAGGCCCGGCTCGAGAATGCACGAGACGTGGTCCGGGAGTGAAGCGCCGGCCTTGCCGTGAATGATTTCAGATGCGAGGACTGGAATACGAGTACAGTTTGTCACCAGTCAGAGCAGACAGCAATTGGTAGGGAGTATGGGATAAAGTGCCTTGAAGTCTACAACAGATATAGCTGAGAAAAGCTGCTAGAAATACCCTGAGAGGTGCTGGATGACGTGTTAAGAACGTGACCCGACGTGGCTGATGGGCTCGGTGGTTGAGCCTCCTTGTGACATCTTTCGCATCAGGCGTAGGGCCGATTGCGGTTTGAGCGGATCTTGGGCCATTTACTTCAGTAGCGGGCAGGAGCGGTCTTGTCCACTCCGCTGTACCTTGTTCTGCTACCGAACCGCTATGATGATGGTGACCAAGGTACCAGTGGATAAGTTTGACCGTAGTTTTGAAAGATGTCAGCCTAAAGGGCCGTCATAGTGATTGCTGGTGCCGTAGTGGTCATTCCCAGCTTCAAGACCACTGCGTTTGGGGGCTCTTATTCCACACCCGTTATCTACATCCTCTCTAGCTATATGAACCTGGTTCTGTCCGTCGTCCTTGTCGCCTCTATCCGTCCTTATCATTTCTTTCCGTTCTCGTTATAACTATCTATCCTACTCGTATGTTTCTCTTATTAGTTTTGTTTACCATTATTGTTCTGTGTTAAGAGGATATGGAAGTCTCCTCTTGCTCGCCTTTGCCCCTCTTTGGACTGGGGCGAAGATCCCCGACGGGCTCCACAAACATCTCGGTCTCGGCGCTTATCTGTCACCGTCCTCCGAGCTCAAATCATTATGGTCCTGGCTGTCCCCCGTATTTCCTATTCCAAGGACCCTCGATTTTATGGCTACTTTTTAGTGATCTCTTGAAGTTATGATTATGAAGGCAGAAATCGACATTAAACCTTTCAAATCGTCGAGCCCAACTCCAGAACCTATCCTGGACTGATCGTATGCAACAACAAGATGAACAGAACGGACACCCCCAAAACAAAGATTGTAGCGCAAAGTAATCTCGTTGGGTCGTTACATCACTGTTGAATTTAGGGTTCGACGTGGTGCGAACTATGCTCATCAGGTGAACGTGCAATACGTTCATGTTTACTTCAACGACCAACCCAAGCAGCAATGAGCGCACGTGTAACTCTTATTGATCGACGCATTTCGGCCCAGAGAAAATTTGCACACAAGTGGTTATTCAGTAGAATTGTGCACTTTGATATTCCTTTTATACACAAATTGATGTATTTTGAACTGGTCTAGATGGCATCATCCCACACAAGTCTGGCAACGTCTCTCAAAAGCACCAGCTTTTCCCACATTCTCTCCTCCGTCGCCACACCCTTGTTGACGTTGTGGCTAGCAAACCCGCATTGAGGGCTTATAGCAAGCGAGTCCTTGAGTACCTCGGCGGGACTTCTTCTCTGCCCCTTTGCCATCGCCGCGGCAGCTTCATGGATCCGTTTGACTAGAGCCTCCTTGTTCTCAAGCTCGGCAACCTTTGTGGACACCAGGCCAAGCACCACGTTCTTGCCGCGAGGAACGTGCCTCAGGGGCTCGAAATGTCCAGAAATACGGGGGTCGTCAAACTCAAGGTAAAAGGTCGAGTAGTTCAGCTGGGGAAACACTCGACTGGCGATCCTTTCGTACGATCCCGGGGCAAAGGAAGGTCCACCGGGTATGTTCCCACGGCATAGATGAACTCCCACGTGCAAGTCGGCTGGAAGGCCCCTGAGGGCCTCGTTGTGTGCCCAGATGTAGAGATCCAGCAGGGAATCGGGCTCGATTCCATCTCCCCTCAGGCCCTCCCGGAAGGCCTCCACGATGAAGAACGTCAGGTTGGGGTCGTCAATCTGAACCGACCTCAAGCCCGCATCGTAAAGGGATCTCAGCTCCGCACGGTAGGCTGTGGCCAAGTCGAGGAAGTAATCTCGGTCCGATGCGTAGACCCCGGGGGAGAACGCCGTGCCCTTTGCCAGGTACATATGCTGCCAGGATATGGAGGGGATGGCCATCTTGCAGTCCTTCCAGTGTTCTTGGGGCACGGCCCTCTTGATCATCTCCCAGGCAGGCAGGTACGCCGACGTGACGTGCTTGATCTTGCCTGTGGCGACGACAGCGGCAAAGTGGTTCAGACCCATCTTGGCCAGGCCCGTCATGTTGGGGAGAGCGGGCCGAAAGTCCTGCGGGATCCTGAGGTCCGGCCTCACTTCCATGCCTTGGAGGTTCTCGAAGAAGCCATCGAAGAAAATGGTGCGTTCATATTCGCCCGAGGTGATCGGTCGGATCGATAGGTCCAGCTGCTTCTGCGCGGCATAGGCAATGGCCGCTGATGTGGCTGCGGCTTGATCTACGGATAGGTTGTCCGAGTAGAAGCCCAGAGAACTAAGCTGCTTTAGAAGGGATGCCGGCCGAATGAGGGAGCCGACTTGCTCGGCACGAAAAGGAGGAGACATGGCAAGTGATGTGATGAAGAGTGGTGATTTAGATCAATACATGCTCTCTCCAAGACATGTCCGCATTTTTATACGCTCCATTAGACACTTACAGGGTTCTCTACAGGTGAATTACCCTCCGAACCCAGCATGACAAGAGCACATGCATTGGACCAGGGTAGCTTTATGGTCCCGGCTCCGGTACAGCAACGTGGGTTGCATGATGTGGACCCGACGTTGCGTAGGGGTGGGGGGAGGGGGGGATCTCGCAGGGAGAGCCGAGACCCAGGTATCTGGATTCCATATACAGACACTGATTCAAGTTACCCAATCGTAGGTAGGAGGTGTTTTCGGAGAGGTCTGAGATAGATTTGGTATTATAATTGCTGAAATATACTAGCATAATTGCCAGGTGGCATCGAAGGTTCTTAGCGGACCTCACAAGTACAATCATGAATAACTGTCTATAACCTAGACGGCAAAACCATAGAAAGACATCATAAACTTAGCCAGGGAGCTTTTCCCACTTCATACCAAAGACGCCGATGATCGAAATCACTGCCACGGCCATAGGAACAGCGAAAGTCGCCTGAAGTGCCTCGTTGTACGCATTGATGACTTCACCGAGCAAATCCGGCGGGATCATACTTTTGAGGTTGGTGGCTCCCATGTCCGCAACGGTCTGTCCGTCAAGACCTCCCGCACCGTGTAGATGTTGTTGAAGACTGTTTGCGAAGACGGAGTTGGCGACCGACATGATGATTGCCGGGCCAAGGTTTTGGAAGAGCGTTACGGCCGCGGTTCCGGCAGGAATGTCAGAGAGTGCGAGCGTTGACTGCACGCCCATCATGGGTTGCTGGGTTCCCGCACCGACTCCAATGCCGGCGAGGACTGGGAATGTGATCCACTTGCCCGGTCCAGTGTCGATCTCGAACGTTGTCATCAGTCCGAGACCGATGGAAGCCAAGACCGTTGCAAGGAGCATGAAGGGGTTGTACCATCCGGTCAAAGTAACCAAATATCCCGCCGTCAAGGCTGCGAGAACTTGCCCGCCAACAAACGGCATGAGTCTGATGCCGGACTCTCTAGCCGAGCTGCCCTTGATTGCCTGGAACCAGATCGGTAACCAGATGTCGGCCGTGTAGTAGGCGGCGTCGATGCAGGCGGCATAGAAGCAAGCGAAAGCAACGTTGCGCCTCTTCATCAGACGCGGAGGAAGGGCCGCCTTGTCTCCCTTCCAAATCTGCACGCCGACGAAAGCAATGAGGAAAACAGCAAAGAGGACGAGGAGGGCGATCATCGGACCGCTGTTCCACGCATACTCCGAGCCACCCCACTGCAGAGCCAGGAGGAGACAGATGATACAGGCGAAGAAGATAGTCAGGCCAAGAACATCGAATTCCTTGAGCTTCTGCAGAAGGCTCATGTCTTTGCCCTGGTCTTCCTGCTTGGGCGGCTTGAAGAAGACCAGAATGAGTACCAGCGTTGCGATGCCGACGGGAATGCTGATGTAGAATGCCCAGCGCCATGAAAGGTGGCTGTCGGTCAGAGCACCGGAGATGAGCGGCCCGATGATGCCACCGACGCCGGAGAAGGCGCCCAAAAACCCGGTGTAAACTGCTCTTTTGCGAATCGGGACAGAGTGTGCTAAGACAACCCAGGCGCCGATGAGAATACCGCTGCAGCCGACGCCGGTTATTGCTCTGCCGATGATGAAGGCGACAGAACTGGGCGCACTTCCGCACACTGCAAGACCGATCTCCCTGAAGGCAATAGCAACCATGAAGGTCCATTTCAGAGAGAAAAGCTCATAGCATTTGCCGTAAACTAGTTGGAAGGCACAAAGCTTCCAGAAGTTAGCGGAGTCCGAGAAATCTGCAACTCAAGAGCCACCTACGGTGAGCATGTACGCCGAACCGTACCATCCGACATGTTGTAGTGAGTTGAACTGATTCGTGATCGCAGGGATGGCGGTTGCGATAAGTGTCATGTCTAGGAAAACTAGGAAGACCGCCAAGGCTAACCCGATGATGATGAGGGCCAGCCTGAGTCCCTTCGGGTACTCGATGTGTGAGTCGTCGGCATCGCCCGTCTCGCTGGCCTCTCCTATCTCATCGGCGGCCGCTGAAACGTTTTCAGGCTTCTCGACGTCGGCCGCATTGTCGGTTGCTTTTTTGCTCAAGTCAATATCTTGACTGCTGGAAGAAGTGCTGTTCGCAAATTTCGTTTCGCTCGCTGACGAAGCTGTTGCAGGCCGAGATGGTGCCATGATGAGATTACCCAGGAAGCCGGCGAAAGTCCGCAAAGCGGGACGGAGAGATTGGATAGAAGTATGATTATTCAGTGGCTCACATCGGAGAGGCCGTCAGACCAAAATGGTTGGTTTTTGCGAGACTACGGATACCTGACGGCGGTAAGCATTGTTGGGTTGGTGGGCAGTGAGAAATTAGACGAGGAGAAAGAGTCATATTATGCTCGAGCCTAGGGTAACAGCGGCCCTGCTATCAGGGGGGCAAAAGTTGAAACAGAACGGGATCGGTCTCGTGCATTAATTCCAGGCTGCATTTGCATGTCACTTCCAGTATCCGGGGCCCTGGTATTAGCCTCCGAGCCCATGTGTGCGTGAAAGTGGCCAAGACGAACCGCAGGATCTAGAATCTCACATTGCCCCGCTCCCGGCTCAGTGACCTATTTGTAAATGATATTCGTAAGGCCGAGACAAGTAGGGCAACGACGCCCGGGGCAGATCTGCTGCAAGGATTGAGGTCATCTCGAGCACTCCTGATCGTTCGCCTAATGTCACCAACCCAAGGACGGACTGCGACTAGCCCTGTGGCCTTGACTTTGAGACGCTACCCAGCTGAGGCATGTTTCCTCAGATCTTGGCAAAGATCCTTCAGACCAGGGTTATGCTTAGTGATGCGAGTTTAATTGGATGTTGCATGCGATGATAGCAATATCTTGGGGGCCAAAATGCCGTAAGAGGAAGCTCGTTGTGAGTGGTCTCATCCTTCCGCCAAGATTCACCGAACCAGCCAGAATATCCTTGTATTCTCAAACGATTGGTAAGATCGCACTTCAAGGTTGAAGGAACGTTGGTAACTCTGACACCTGCCAGAGAAAGGAAAGTCGCCCCTGGGCCACTAGCTCTACCTTGATATAGTCTCCACTGATCAACCAAAACCAACAACAGTTCGTATTTGTGGGTGGCTCTGAATAATCCCCCAGGAACACGAGCCTTGTGCGCGATGAGAAAATAAAAGTCGAAAAAGTACCTCGCTGAGAGATTAACGGAAATGAAGACTAGCCTGACGAGCTAAGACATTAATTGACTGGTTTCTCACCAACTCGGACCATCGTAATCCTCGGACTCCTGACCGCGTTCCTACTCTG
Source organism: Colletotrichum plurivorum (assembly GCA_014235945.1). Lineage (NCBI taxonomy): Eukaryota > Fungi > Ascomycota > Sordariomycetes > Glomerellales > Glomerellaceae > Colletotrichum > Colletotrichum plurivorum. The sequence goes on from WIGO01000152.1 coordinate 6,953, forward strand.
ACCAAATTCTTGAATTCGGTCCACATACAGAAGTACCAGAAGGATCCTTTTCAGTAGTACGTACAAGGCGTGATTGAACTTTAGCACACCCTCAAGACTTCGGCTAAAACTAGTCGACGAGGACTTTGCCAGCCATAGCCAGGGTATCACAATCCTCTCCAACACCGTGAGCGGCGAGGGAGGCTATGCCACTCCAGGGATAAGTCTGAAATGGGCAAGTCTGGTCTTGTCTCTCGTGATTTCTGGTCACAAACTCGATCCTCGCTTACGCGTAAGGCGTAATGATGAGCAATGGGGTCCGCGGCGCTGCTATCCGGGAAACTCGCCCTGACGACCAGGTAGTTGAAGCGGACTTCCCGGCTCGCTCAGTATGTCTACGTCGCTCGTTCGGTGTTAATTGTTCACTGCATGCTCGTCATACTCCAGGAATTGCATGTCCCCTGTGTGCGAGACGAATCACATTACGGCAAGCAGGGTGTTGCCTTGGCCTAGCACCGAGGGGACCAACCTTGCTCACTACTACATCCGAACAGGCCATATCGAGTTCTCCCCTTTCCGGAAATGGTGTGATGGATGCCTTGGGCGAGAAGAAATGTTAGGACTGAGAAAACTCTGCAAGGGGATGTATCTCTGGGCGCTAGAAGAGCCAAGGCACATGCGCCTCCGTGGTAGTTCCCATGCGAGTTTAAACTGGATGATCCCCCTGAGAAGACTTTCTCACTACTACTGGCCATTGCTTCCTCCTCACTCAAGAAATAATTTCATGTAGCCAAGACGTCTGGAAATCTCGAAGAACTCTACCTTTGCCGTCCCCCAAGACCGACTTAGTTCACTCGGCGTTCGTTGGTGCCGGACAACATGACAGTCAATCAGAACCTGAGATTGGCCTACCAGAATACGGCCGAAACACTCTTTTTTCATCAGAGCCAACTTGTTAAGCTCCAACAGCAAGCTAGTTGTTCTGGGGCTTCGATCATTCGTCTTGCCTGTTCTATTGCTTTGCAGGCTTACTCCTCTACCGAATCCGTCACTCTCTCCTTCAAGCATGAAGGCAGCAATGGAGCCTGGAACTCTTGGACCCCCAAGCTTGAACGACATAGCCGAGTACTGGCGCATCTTATGGAGTCTGAAGACCATTCCTCACAGACGGAAAAACATGGAACCCCTCAATATGCTCTACGCTTGTTCTCTCTCGAGGATGGTGCACCCCCAAGCTCTCAACCTACATCATTGCTGCTCTTGAAGAAGGACTTCCCCGATGTGAGTATTCAGACTTTCTCATGTCTGTAAACGTCTCGAATAACAATTTGCCAGCTCAATTTACTATTCACGGCCAAATTCGATGCTTTTTCTCAGGGGATCCTCTTGGGATGCGAATACTCACAGCAATCCGAGTGGCAAGCAAGACGGATTCTCAGCACCTTCCGCCAGGTTCTTGAAGATATCGTCCTTAAGCCTTATTCCCAGATTGGTGAGCTTGAGCTTCTAAGCGCGGCCGATCTTCGACAATGCAGCGACGGGAATCGGTCACTGCCGAGTCAGGTCGACACGTTCGTCCACCACATGATTGCAACGCATGCTCAGGCGACGCCCTCGAGGCCAGCTGTCGACTCTTGGGATGGATCGCTCTCATACGCCGAACTGGACGAGGCATCGACCAAGGTCGCCTCTGAACTCCAGAACTGTGGTGTCGGTCCCGAGTCCGCCGTTGCGCTCCTCTTTGAGAAGAGCATGTGGAACGTCGTGGCCACTTTGGCCGTTCTGAAGGCCGGCGGCGCTTTCGTGCCTCTGGATGCATCCATGCCCGACGCACGGATCTCTTATATCCTCCAGAAGGCTCAGACCAAGGCTGTTCTGACTTCCTGGTCTTTTGGAGATAGACTTCGAGAACTCTCGGGCAGCGTTCTCACCCTGGGCGACACTTGGCTCCAGTCAACGCCAACTCCAACTAGTTGGAACCCTACACCAGTGTGCCCTTGGAACCTCGCCTACATCATGTTCACTTCTGGCAGCACCGGAGAGCCCAAGGGGGTCATGATAGACCACTCAGCCTGCGCTTCAAGTGTTGTTGCTCACGGAAAAGCGACAGGGTTCAACGGCAGTACGAGGGCCATCCAATACGCACGTCACACCTTCGACGCCTCGATAGCCGAGATCTTGACCACACTATGCTTCGGAGGTTGCGTCATCGTTCCCTCAGAAGACCAACGAATGAACAACATCACTGCTGTTCTGCAGGAGAAAGAGGTCAACTGGGCATTTTTCACACCTTCCGTCGCCCGACTACTCGATCCGGCGGAACTCCCTGGCATGAAGACCGTCGTCTTGGGCGGAGAAGCCGTTGGGAGGGATAGCATTGAGCAATGGGCACCCGGGCGCAGCCTTGTCAACGGATATGGGCCTACCGAGAATACTGTCTTCTCAGTCATGTGCTCTCTGGCGCTGGACGCGAAAGCACATGAAATCGGTCGTGGCGTTGGGACTACGTGCTGGATTGCAGATCCGGAAGACCCGCACCGTCTCATGCCCCTGGGCGCAACTGGAGAGTTACTCCTCGAAGGTCCCCAGCTGGCCAGAGGCTACTTGGGTTTTGGCGAGAATGAAGGTCCCAACAAGGCCTTCATCCGAGACCCGCCATGGCTTTCCAAGCTGGGTCGTCGAGCGAGACTCTACCGAACTGGGGACCTGTGCCGGTTTGACGCAAATGGCGTTCTACACTACCAAGGCCGGAAGGACACGCAGCTGAAGATCTCTGGTCAGAGATTGGAAGCGTCAGAGGTCGAGCACCACCTTCGCTCAGCCTTCGGCACCAGCGATGTCATCGTGGATGTGCTTCCGAGGCCAACTGATGGGCCTAATCCGAAGTCAAAGGTTCTCGTTGCTTTTGTCTGCTTGGAGAGATCCACAGAGAAAACGCCAGTCGATGAGAGTTTTATTATGCCATACCAAAACTCAGAGCTTCAGCAGATCGTCCCGGGAGTTGAGGCCAGAGTCTCAGAAGTTTTGCCATCTTGGATGTGCCCATCGGTATACGTTCCTCTCTCCAACTTTCCCCTGAGCCCCAACGGCAAAGCCGACGTTAAGAGACTGCGCCAAGAGTTCGCCGGCCTTAGTCACGACAGTCTCTATTCAGATTGCGAGGCCGGGGAATCGACACATTCTGGAGAGAGCGAGCAAGTGAAATTGATGCGAGAACTCTGGGCTGAAGTACTCGGAACCCCCCTCAACGCAGTTATGGAGAATAGCAACTTCTTCCGTCTCGGAGGAGACTCGCTGGCAGCCATGGCTCTGGTCGTGGCCTCGCGGAAAAGGGGCTTGCAGCTTGACGTTGCTCAAATTTTCCGAAACCCCGTTCTTCACGATCTTTGCCAGCTTCCCACCGTCCGGCAAGAGATCGCAATCACTTCGCAACCTTTCGAACTCCTCACCGACCGCTCAAGGACCCTCACAGAAGTCGCAGAAGAGCACTCTATCAGCATCGAAGACATTGAAGATTGCTTCCCGTGCACTCCCTTGCAAGAAGGGTTGATGGCTCTCTCTTCCACAACGGCCAACTCTTTCTTGGTCCAGTATGTGTTGGATCTTGCCGTCGGAGTCGACGTCAGAAGGTTGAAAACGGCTTGGGAGATGGTAGCCAAGACACACGGCATTCTTCGCACTCGCCTTATCAACGACTCGGCTTCTGGCATCCTGCAAGCAGTTGTGCGCGAGGACCTGGCTTGGTGCGAAAGCTTCGAACGCGACGACTACCTCGCCGCAGACCTCAAAATGCCTTCTGGCTTCGGATCTCCGCTTAATCGCTACGGCATCATCTATGATGAGTCTGGCACCGCTTTCCAGATGGTCTGGACTGTTCATCATGCCATTGTCGACGGCCACTCGGCAGGTCTCACCTTGACAGCTGTACGCGATGCCTTCCTTCAAAGCCTACAGTCAGAGGAGGCAATTCTCTCAACCGTCCCAGCACCTTCATCTTCCTCATCTTTCTCGTCTTTCATCAAGTATTCTATGGGAACTTGGACGGGCGACGAGTCCGCCAGGCAGTTCTGGGCGTCTACTCTTGAGAGCCTCGAGTCTGAGCCTTTTCCAAAGAAACCCACCGCGGTCAACTTATCCTCTAAGAATCAGGTTTCACCCTACGTTGATCGTCAGATTTCCCTTCCATCCTCGAGTCCAGGGGTAACCGCGGCAACTATCTTGCGCGCGGCCTGGGGACTAGTCATCGCTCGCTTCAGTGGCTCGAGGGATGCAGTGTTTGGTGTCACCTCATCTGGGAGAAACTCTCCTTTTGAGAGCATCGAGTCGGTCATTGGACCGATCATCGCAACAGTACCTCTGAGGGTTAGGTTCGGCAATGACACAACAGTTCGAGGGCTACTGGAAGGCCTTCAGACGACAACGATCAACATGATCCCCTTTGAGCAGATCGGAGTCCAGAATATCGGACGTATCAACACTGCTTGCCGGACAGCTTGCGAGTTTCAGAGCATAATGGTTGTCCAGCCGGAAGTCGACATGGCCATCGACGGCACCCCGTTCACTGCCTTGCAGAGACCCCAGGAGCTCGGCGAATTCAATTCGCATGCCATCATGATTGAGTGCAATCTCAAGAAGAACAGTGTCAATCTAACCGCGCACTACGATACCGCGTTCTTGGACCGTCGACAGATGACCCGCCTCGTCGATTATTTTGAGATGGCCGTGGACTTCTTGGCCACGAGCGAGGATCAACTCGTTGAGGCTTTCGGCAACCAGCCCACCACGAACGACATCAACCAGATTCAGGGTTGGAATAATGAGCGTCCCGAAACAGTTGACTCCTGCGTCCACCAGCTCTTTGAAGAGCAAGCCTCCTCTCAGCCAGACGCGCAGGCCGTCTTCGCTTGGGATGGGTGCCTCAGCTTCTCAGAGCTCGACAGGAACGCGTCGCAACTGGCTAGGGTCCTCTTCGACTTGGGAATCGGTCGTGAGAAGAAGGTCGCTTACTGCTTTGAGAAGTCTCTCTACACGGTGGTCTCGATGCTCGCCATTCTCAAAGCCGGAGGCACCATGGTCCCCCTGGACCCCGCACATCCGCGCGATCGGAAATCATTCATCTTGCAAAGTATCACAGCAGAAGTCGTTTTGACCTCGGCACAAAACGCAGAAATGTTCTCCGGCATGGATGTGCAAGTCGTGGTGGTTGGACCAGACCTGTTCGTCAGGCTCAACGACATCCAAGCCGCGCCCTTTTCAAGCCGAGGGGTTCAGCCACAGAACGCTGCGACGGTCTTGTTCACATCCGGAAGTACGGGAACGCCGAAGGGAGTCATTCAAGAGCACAGAACCCTCTGCTCCGCGGCGATTGCTCACTCAGACGGAATGCAGATGGCCAAGGGCTCGAGGATTCTTCAGTTCTCGTCCCACGTCTTCGACGTTAGCATCATCGAAATCGTCAACTCCTTGGTCCTCGGCGCCTGTCTGTGCATTCCCTCCGAAGAGGACCGCCTGAGCAACTTGGCCGCCTTCGTTTCCAGGTCTCAGGCAGACTGGGCTTTCTTCACGCCCTCGTTTGCAAGAACCCTGGACCCCAAGGATCTTCCTAGTCTGAAGACCGTCGTCATGGGAGGCGAAGCAATGACCCCGGATATTATCCAGAAATGGGCTGGGCACGTACAACTCATCAACGGCTATGGGCCCTGTGAAGGAAGCGTCTGTACGGTGGCCAATTTTACCGAGGGACGATTCAAGCCCGACTCCATTGGTCGGGGACTCAACTGTCTCATCTGGATCGTCGCCCCAGAAAACCACGACAGGTTGCTACCAATCGGATGCCCGGGAGAGATCTTACTTGAGGGCCCAAGTGTCGCTCGGGGCTATCTGAGCGACGAAGAGAGGACGGGCACGTCATTTATCACCAATCCGGCCTGGACGTCAAGTTTTGACGCGGCAGGCGGCTTGAGACGAATGTACAAGACTGGCGATCTTGGCAGTCTCAACTCAGACGGCTCAATCTCGTACCTTGGACGGAAAGATGGCCAAATAAAGCTTCGTGGGCAAAGGATCGAGCCCGGAGAAGTTGAGCACCAACTTTTGAAACTCCTCCCTGCAGGCTCCGCTGTTGCCGTCGACGCCTTATCCGTTTCTTCCAGCAAGTTGCTAGCGGCCTTTATCCAGCTCGCCACCGACGAAAATTGCGACTTGTCTGAGCAGAACGTCATCCTTGGGGGACTCGCAAATCAGCTCAAGCTTCAAATGTCGACTGTGCTGCCGGGTTACATGGTCCCGTCGAAGTTCTTCGCAGTCGAGTCCTTTCCCTTCGGTCCGACCGGCAAGCTTGATCGGAAGCGGTTGAGAGAGCATGCCTTAACCGTCTTCAACATGGAGGCTCCATCGATAAAAACAGATGATGAATTCAACAACGTCAGTAGGCTCCGATCAGATGAGGAGGTCGCCTTGGTTCTCAGTAACAAACTGGCCGATTTGTTGTCAAGAGACGACGACAGCGCGGAGTCGTTACGAGGGCACAACTTCAACCCTTACCACGCCGGCATGGACTCTATCCAAGTCATATCCCTATCCACGTTCGTGCGCAAGACTTACAACGTCAGCCTCCCGATCAAGAAGTACATGAACAGCGCTATCACCATCCGCGACATAGCCCAGTGGATCATCGACGACCAACATGTCTCCCACAACGATGACGGGATTGACCTTCTTCTCGACATCGAAAAGCACGACGAGCCTCTAGCAGGTCTCTCGCTACCACAGGCAACTGCCGTGCTGATGGACACTCCCCAGGTCGTCTTTCTGACTGGAGCAACTGGATTCCTCGGGAACCAGCTCTTGGCTCAACTCCTCCAACGGGCAGACACGCCTAGGGTCGTTGCGCTTGTCCGTGGCCAAGATCGCGTGCACGCGACGGAAAGACTCTTGTCTCTCGCTCGGGGGAGTACTTGGTGGCAAGAAGAGTACGCCGAGCGTCTTGAAGTCTGGCACGGCGACCTTGCCCAGCCGCGCCTCGGCCTCAGCGACGCCGAGTGGTCGCGACTTGACGGCTCGAGGGGCGACGGCGACTTGGTCGACGCCATCATACACAACGGCGCTGTCGTAAACTGGATGGCAGACTACCAGGCACTAACAGCGGCCAACATCCTCTCCACGGTCCACCTCCTCACCGCGACGACGAAAGCGACGGCAACGCGGCCGGTGCGCTTCACCTACGTGTCGGGCGGGCATCTTTCAACCTCTCCAGACGTCACCCAGCAGATCGCCCAGGAACTCAAGACGTATCCTGCTTACAGCCAGACCAAGTTCGTCGCCGAGATACTGGTCGCGCGGTACGCGGAGCGTCTGTCGCAGGCGGGCTACGGGCCCTTGGTCTCCATCGTCAAGCCGGGCCTGATCATGGGCAGCTCTGCGGACGGCGTCTCCAACACGGACGACTTCCTCTGGCGCGTGACCGCAAGCGCGCTGGAAGTCGGGGTATACTGTGGTGACGAGGGCGATCTTTGGCTTGCGGCTGCAGGCGTCGACCTTGTCGCGCAGATTGTGCTCCAGAGTTGCTTCAGCCGAGACGCCGATGCCCCGTACAGAACTGTCAGGAAGGTCTTGAACGGAGTGTCCATGAGAGAGTACTGGAACGTCGTCATCGAAGAGACGGGAAAGACGATGGCTCCGACAGACACCGAGGTCTGGCTGCGCGCGTTGCGTGACAAGATCGAAGAGAGGGGATCTACACACAAGCTTTGGCCGGTGATGCACTTCCTCGAAGACAAGCAAGGCAAACTCGGTCAAGATCTCGGGTCCATGTCGATTGAAGATCAAGTGAAACATCAAACCGACGTCAGGAAGGCGCTGAGGAAAAGCCTGCAGTATCTGGTTGCAATCGGCTACATGGATTCGGGTAGGACGGGCAGCGATGACGGCGACAGTGGCAGCGAGCCCAACCTTTTGTCGCCCGGTCTCGTTGTGTTCTCTCGAACTCCCACGACTCCTATATGGGACTTTTCAGGCGGCTCGAAGAGTCTGGATAATACTGTCGACGGTGCCAAGGCCATATCAGTTGCGATGGCAGCCCTTAGATCTCCGAGCCCGGCATCCGAGGTTATGGACGTTGAATAGAATGTAAGTAGATGATGAGGGTGGAGATTGGTGTTGTAGGCTTTCTTGCTTCTCTAATTCTCTCAAGTGTCGAGGCTGTGGAAAAGAACGAGAGTCATGGAGGTAAAGACATGTGTTAGGTTCATCGCGTGTTCGATGTACAGGTAGTCAGTTTCACAACAGACCGCATTATTCAACAGTTCCTTTGTACAACTAATCAAAAATTGATGGTATTGGTAGAATCCTTGTCGTCGTCCTTGTCGTCGTCCTTGTCGTCGTCCTTGTCGTCGTCCTTGTCGTCGTCCTTGTGTAAATAGTATTTAATCTTCACTTCATAAACCTGTCATTCGTATTCTCTTCGGCTCGTATTACCCTCGGCTCTCTTTTTGCATACCTACTCTGACAACTTTCCGCATGCACTGAGCTGAAGATGGAAAAATAGCCGAATGCGAGAAAAGCAAGTTGCGAAAGTTTAGGGGTAGCAACAGGAGCGAGGTTGTCTTGGGTTGAGTTGCACATTCTCAAGATGGCAACTCGAGTTGACTTTCCAGCAAAGTCCCCAACCTCGGAAGCTTCCCAAGTAAGGAACTTTGGATGAATAGAGTAATATGCGCAGCTCCCCCTCGAGTCTAAATAAGCTTCGCCGCACATCATGCTTTCGCGGCACATGGCCCGGGAAACTCAGTCTCGAAAGCCGGTGCGCGGATGGCAGGGGTTCCCAAGTCGGTGTTCCGCCGAGCCCGAGTTCCCCTTGATGAATTTCTGCCCGGTCTCTGCGGCAAATGTCACCCGACGACTCTTTTTGAGTTTTGGTCTTGGCAAAGCCAACGATGTTATCATTGCCATCTAGTTGGGACTTCAACATTCTCTAGTCACGGACTGAGTCCCCGACAAGCCCCTCAAATATGCTGTACTCGACCCTCTGATAGACAAATGCCCATCTCGGTTCTCGAAATGATGCTACGGTAGACCGAGCCGCCTGAGTCATGGCCCGACGATCTCGCTGGTCCGACTCCCAGTTCCCCATGGGTAAGCCAGGAAAATAGACCGGATTTTCCTCCCAACGGCGACAATATGTTATCACACTGAGGCAGCGGTTCCTCAGAAGTTTGAGACGTTAGAATCAGATTAACTAGTTGATCGGCGAACGACACGCGCGCTGCTGCGTTGAGCCCGGGGCGCAGGAACGTCAAGGTTCCACCCGGCCAGAGCAGCAACAGAAATATTCTAGCTGAAACCCCAGAGAATCTCAGCAGACGGAGCAGCTGGCGCTCCGATAGCGAGAGCGGTCGCCAAGATTCCCACCCTTATTCGTGAATAATCTAATTAACTTTTGGAAGCTCAGCAACGCTCAACGCTGTAGACCCGTCTCAACGGCGGCGGGACGCAAAATGCACCAATCACGAAGGCCACTGGCGCGTCTCATGCGGGTCGCGGAGCTGTCCTCAGTGATATTGCATCGCGATAGCCACACAGGAGGAAACCCGCCGAAGTGATCAGTTGCAACGCCCTAGGGGGCACTCGTGAGTCGTGAGGAGTCATCCCAGTGGGGTGACTTGTTGTCTTCTTGAATCGGACACGGTGGACTTCAGATTATAAAAGAGCGCCTGATACCACGCAGCCAGACGTGTTCATCTCATCTGCCTCGATACACACACTCAAATACACAAAGACAACTCATTGCCGCTCAAATCAAACCCCACAAAGACTATTATTCATAACCCTTACCAAACCGCCACAATGCAGTTCAGCCTCTTCGTCGTCCTCGCCTCCGTCTCGGCCGCCCTGGGCGCCCCGGCCCCGGAGCCCGTCCCCCAGACCTCTTGCAGTCTTGCCAAGGTCAACCAATGCGTAGCTCAGGTACGTGGAGAACTGCCATGAAGCTTTGTCGCCTGGTTTACATCACATATGCTAACTGCCGTTCACAGTGCGCGCCCCGTCAATATGACTGCTTCAACGACACCTGCTTCTGCGCTCCTTAAGCAACGGCTCGGGTTTTCTTCAACTTAGCGCGATCTCTTCTTCATTGTCATTTGTATTAGCGAACGACGGCAACTCGAAATTGAGCTAGTCAAACTGTACATACTTTGGTTGTGGGAACAAGCAAACTTGGACCACAACTTCCTCGTCTTATCATGCAATGTGACCAACAGCACCCAGTCTACAGCTTGCTCTTCTCGGAGATGAGCGAGTAAGACTTGGGCAGAGACTCCAGCAAGTCCTTGTCAATGTCCTCGATCTTCCGGATCCCCGCCACGTTCATCAGGATGTCCAAGTCGGCCAGCAACCCGCGGAGCACGTGTCTGACCCCATGCTCCCCCATGATGCTCAGCCCCCAGATCCAGAGCCGCCCGATGAACACAAACTCGGCACCGAGGGCGAGCGCCTTGAAGACGTCCGCCGCGCCCCTCACCCCGCTGTCGAACGTGACCGCGATCCGGCCGTCCACCCGCTCCGCGATCCTCTCCAGCGCGTCCAGGCTGGCCACGGCCCCGTCCACCTGCCGCCCGGCGTGGTTGCTCACCACGATGCCCTCGAACCCCAGGTCCGCCGCCCTCTCCGCGTCGTCGACCCGCTGTATGCCTTTGATCAGAAACGGCCGCCCCCCGCTGATCTCCCGCCACCTCTCCCGCGCCCACACCGCCTTGTCCCAGCCCCACGCCCGGCCGTGCCAGATGCCGTCGATCCACTTCGCCGCAGCCCGATCCGGCTCCGCCTGCGGGTCGATCCCCTCCCCCGCGAGACGCCTCCGGAAGACCGGGTCCGTGAGGCCCATGTCGGCCCCGATGCCGCGGTAGAAGGCGTAGTTCGAGGTCGCGACGTCGTCGTGGCGCCAGCCCAGCTGCCACGTGTCCGTGGTCAGTATGCACGCCGTGAACCCGCTCTCGTGGGCCCTCTTCAGGAGCGAGACGGTCAGCTCGTCGTCGTGGGGCATGTACAGCTGGAAGAAGCGCGGGCCGGAGGGGATCTTGCCGGCCTCTTCGGCCGACCGGTCTCCGGTGCGAGACCGGCGCCCGGCGTCGTGGGCCCGGGCGACGTCCTCGATGGCGCAGGAGCCTGCCGTCGAGAGGCTGTAGGGGATGCCCAGCTCCCCGGCGACCTTGGCCACGGGGAGCTCGCCCTGGGGGTGGTAGATCTTGTTGATGCCGACCGGGGCGATGCCGAAGGGCGCGGAGACTTCGTGGCCGAAGATCGTGGTGCGCGTCGAGCGTTCGTTGGTGTCGACCAGCTGGCGCGGCACGATCTTGTGGCGGAAGAAGGCCTGCCTGTTTGCCAGGTGGGTGTGAGAGAGGCCGGCGTTCGAGGACGCGTAGAACCTTCGGGTGTCTGTCAGCTGTCTTTTGTCTAGTATTCAAGGGAGATGAGAATAGTTACCGGCCATTTTGTGTTAGCTTCTGCTTGGCGAGCTCTTCGAGCTTATCAGGATCTAAAACGCAGTTAGCGAACGTATCGGGGTTTGGACACCAGCATCCATCGTCTTGGACTAACGAGTGTTGAACAGAGGAATCTCCTCGTCGTTCAGCTTCCAAAAGTTCTCGCGCTGGTAGAGGCCCCACGAAGGGGTATCCCGGCTCTTGATGTGTGGTGAGTTGGGGTCGGACATCTCGACTGGGATGGTTGTTTTTGGGGATATGCTGGAAGAAACTCTGGCAAACACAACAGCAACCAAAAGGTTTGTCTTTCTTGAATGCTAGTTGCTGAAATCACACAGAAGAATTAATAAAATACCTGGGAACGTTGCAGTAGTAGCAGGTGATGACACTAGGAACCCCAGATAAACCAGGTCATGACGTAACTTTTGCCTCAACACATGGCACAAGGTGATATAGTAAAGACAAGGCTAGTGATATACGCCTACACATCGTATACACGGATATTACAGCCCTGAATCATTGACATCGATATAGTTTTCTAGTCTTAAAAAGAGTAGAAGACTAGCAGAGCTCGTGGTCTTTGCCAATTGGTCGTCAAATCACACACCACGCATTGAAACGAACAGGCAGCGCAGCCAACTAATCGCATTATGATTCAACTGCATCGTAAACATTTGTTTTGAGTACTGGCTATCGCAAGGGCATATCAAGCAGCAAAATACTATCTGACTATAAGGCTGGGGGGGCATTGTGATATCCCAAATATACATCCGAAAAAGGAGTTCTCAGAGTGTAAGTAGTGACAGGGACAAGTTCAAAAAAATGAGGAAATGCCGATCCAAAATTAGAGACGAGCGGTGAGGACAAACTCCCCGGGCGCGTGGTAGTTGGGCACCTTCATCTCGAGGGCCTCGCCCGAGTAGCCCAGGTCCTCGGCGACGAGCACGGCGGCCTTCTCGCCGATGAGGAGCGCGGTAGAGTACGTGTTGCAGCCGACGTTGTCCGGGCAGATGCTCAGGTCCGCGACCTTGAGGCCCTTGACGCCGTGGACGTTCAGGCGCTCGTCCAGCACGCCGTGCTTGACGATGCTGTTGCCCTCCTTGGGTGCCATGGAGCAGGTCTGATATATCGGTTAGCTTGAGTTTCTGAGCGGGGGTCACGCGATTGGTACTTACTCCAAGGCTGTGCCAGGTGGTCTCGACGTGGCGCTTGACCCATTCCTCGACCGCCTTGATGTCCTCGTCGCTGTACTTGAGCTCCTCGCGGACGTTGACCTGGTTGCTGGACAGCGTCTTCTTGATGTCGCACTTCCTGTCCGCCTCGTTGAGCGGCTGGGTCCAGCTGCCGTGCTGGATGCCGGCCGAGAGGTTGCCGGGGAGGGCGTAGGCGTTCGTGGTCGGCAGGTCGAGGTCCCTGGCGCGGGCGTTGGAGTCGTACGCGAAGAAGGGGTGCATGTTGGCGACCTCTCCGGCGTAGGCGTCCATGCGGCGGGCCGTCTCGCGGGACTTGATGTAGCCCCAGACCATGGGGACCATGTCGCGCTCGTCATTCATGAAGCCGGCGTCGAAGTCGGGCGCGTCGTACGGGTCGGGCGACGTGATGTGGGTGGATCCACGAGAGAAGGGGTACTCGAGGAAGTGGAACATCGTGAAGAACTTGCCAGGGGGCCTGTGGCTGTCAGTCGCACGACACAAATTTTGTCAGGATCACGGGCACCTACATGACCATGTGGTCGCCGAACCAACCGGCAATGACCGAGTAGTGCATGACTGGCTTGTCGGGCTTGTTCTCAAAGTACGACTTCCAGCCGTCCTTGAAGTGAGGAGTAGGCCACCTCTCGAACTCCTTGAGCTCGTCGGGGGTCGGGCGGATCTTCACGCCAGCGTCGATGCCATTGGTGGCCAGGGGACCGGTGCCCTTGATGTTCCACTCATCGAAGACGCCTGGAGGATGTCAGCACGGAAGTCTCATTCAAACCTCATCGCGCGTGGCAGCTTACGCTTCTGGACCTCGGGGTCACCCCGGACAAAGTCATCGAAGCTCTCCGTACCGGGCTTCGCACGGTAGGTCGAGAAGGTCAGGTAGTGGTCCTGGAAGTTGAGACCGACACCAGGGAGGTCGACGATGGGCTCAACACCGGCCTTGCGAAGCTTCTCGGGGTCACCTGTTCCGCGGTTAGCACCGACCAGACCGTAGAGTTCTTACTTTGGTCACTTACCAATACCGGAGCGCTGGAGGATGAGCGGCGAGGAGAGGGTTCCGCCAGAAACGACGATCTGCTTGCGAGCCCTGAAGGTGCGTCCCTTCAACTCATTGGGGTGAAGAGGCTTCGTGGGACTGGTAGTCAATGTCAGCTGTTATTCAACACCCACCCACCAGCCGTGATGTGGCTGCATCGCCACTTACATGGTGCGCACTCCAACGGCGCGGCCGTTCTCGAGAATGACCTTGTCAACCTTGGTGTTGCAGGCAAGGTACAGGTTGGAGTGAACGGCACGGGTCGCATGAACGTAGCCGTGAGCACTGTCGCTGCGACGGCCCGTCTACATCGCATCGAGTCAGTCTCTCAGATCTGTTTCGCGAACACGGCAGATAAGCTCACGTCTCGGTTGATCCACTTGAGCCAATGCTCAGCTCCGTGGCCGGTTGACAGGTCCTGCAGATCATCCACGACAGGGATGCCCTGAGACTCGGCAGCCCGGAGGAAGTCTTCCTTGATTGGGTACGTGCTGAACACAAACAACAGTCAGTTTCGGTTGATGACGATTAGAACTCTGCCCTGCGCCCGGCGCTCTGAACTTACTAGTTGCCGAAGGAAACCTTGATCGGGCCCTCGAATCCGTGAATGTCCCTGCCGCGCGCTTAGTTCAACAAAGTTCATTATCATCGCCCACAAGCATTCGCTCACCTGTTGTGGGAGGCACGCTGGTACGTCTCGTGCTTCCTCATCAGGGGGAGCAACTCCTTGGTGGTCCAGCCCTTGGCCTGGAAGTCATCGTAGTCGGAGGCCGACGCACGAGTGTACATCTATCGCTTCCTGTCAGTCATGTTCATACCCGAAAAGGAGGATGTGGATGAAACCAACCATGAAGTTGATCGAGGAGCCTCCGCCAAGAATATTGGCGCAGGGCACGATGGCGGATCGGCCGGAAAGCCATTTGGAAGGCCTGGACTCGTAGAAGGTGGCCGTCTTGGAGTCCAGCTTCATGTTCCGCGGGTAGATGCCCGGGCGGAAGACCCATGGGTTGTTGAGGTTATTCTCACCGCCCTCGATGAGGAGAACGGTGAGCTTGTGGTCCAAGTTGGCCAAACTAACGACATGTTAGTGTTCTTCTAGCAGGCTCAGGTATCGAGAGATGAGACCAACCGGCCAGCCACGACACATCCCGCGCTGCCTCCACCGCAGACGATAATATCAAACTCGTCAGGGAGCGCTCCGCTCATGGTGACGGTTTGTTCAAGACGGGATCAAAACAATGAGGGGGGTTTGGTTGAGAGAAAGTGAGATTGTGAAGCAGTTGTCAAAGCGGCATGAACACCGTGCCAGGTCTACTGCAACACTGATAATGCGCTTGCAGGTTTGAAAGAGTTCTAGATGAATTCGAATCCGTCGGGACGGTCGTTAAATAGATGGGAGGAGCTGTGCATAAGGACCATCCGTGCTCGCGTCTGCCTCGCCCTTTGGTTTGGGGGTAGGATCGTTCTCGACCCCGACTTTCCTCCAGACCCTCCAACATCTCAAACCAAAGATCCGGCAGGGAGGGAGGGGGTGAGGGGGAGGCATGGAGCATCCCTCAAGGATTCGCGAGGTTCTGCGGTCTGATTTGGCCCAAGGCATGCAGAGTCCGTGTCATCCGGTGTTGCTGGGTTGCGACCTATCATCGACGCGCGTCTGTGTGAAGTGTATCAACCAAAGCCAATGCATGGCAGCATGGCCATGCCATGCCCCCCGATCAACATGCCTCCCAGCCAGCTTCCCCGCACGAGTCGATGCTGCAAGTGCAGGGCGAAGAGCAGCTTTCATGCGGCACGTTGATAATACGCCGCCGCAGATATTGGCCAGCCAGTGAGTCGCCTGCGGAGGAGGAGGAAGAAGAGGAGAAGGAGGAGACGAGAGCTCACTGCCGGCTCTTCCATCTTGCATGCGAGCAGACACATCCGCAAGCCCGAAGGAGGGACCCCGACCAGCGGCATGACAACACGTACGATTGATTGTTTGCCAGGGCCGGATTGCTGACGACAACGACAATTGGAATTGGGGCGCAGGCTTCCTTCGCGAACTAATTGCCAAGAGTCTGAGGAAGCCGAATTGTCCAAAGCTTGCAAGTTTGGCCGAGTCCCCTACTCCGAGGTGTAATACTCTATCCCATTTGAGCCGCACGGCAAACCTTGTGTCCAAAAGCGCCGTGTGACCGTTTGAGGAGCTCCAGCTCGTCTCATGCCGCGGACTCCAGTACGAATGTCCCCAAGCATAGTCCTAACAGTAGGTAATGGGTGGTAGTGTAGCTGTAGGTAGCTAAGCATACAAGCAGCGCAGGGTAGCTCGAAGCTCACTCCAACCTCCCCCCGTATTCCTCTCCCTTTCCCCTCATCGGCCCAGGCGGCGGACCCATACTCATACCCGATGATCCCGCGGCGTAGTGTAGGGACATTACCCGGGGATGCGTCGACTGCCGCCCCCCGCGTTCTGCACCCCGCAATTCAAAGTCCGGGGTAGCATGGGAGAATTCTAGCCCGTTGGGCGTCTCCTCCAATCCTCCAATCCTCCGCCCGACTTCTGCAAGCCAAGTCCCTACTTCCAGCTCGCCAGGTGAGGAGAAGGTAGCTCAGAAAATAGTACAGCGAGTCAGGAGATCCTGACGTCAAAGCTCACTCACCGAGCTATCTCCGACTTGTTGGTCGCAGAGTCGAAGTCTAAGCTTGCTGGCCCAGCTCTTGGCTAGATCGCGACCCTCGATTGGCGGCTTTCTGACATGCCCAGCCGCTTCTCCACCTCCCTCCAACGTTCCGGCCCTTTGTTTGTTTCCATGTCGGAGAGCTGAGGCAATCAAAATAGCTGCAGCCGCCAAAAGTGTAGCAGGTTGGCGAATCGTCGCTGCAGCTGTGTCGCCGAGTTTCCATCATGGTGCAGCAGGGCGCATGCAAGCTCCACCCCGCTGCGTGGTGATGGTGATGGAGATGGATCCCGGTCGAGGTTATCCGGTGATGGCGGGTGAACCTACCATTCGGAGAACGTTCCTAGAGGAGCTTGTGACTGCTGAGCGTTTCGAAGATCCGGCCAGAGTTGCATCGGTCCCCCGGGCATCCGTTGTTGGCATCGTCCAATGGCCCCCAAACTGTGCCGTGGCCAAGCATCTGGTCTCCGACCGGACTGTTCCTAACTTCTCCAACTCCTTCCAATTCCATGGGATGTTCACGGTCAACGAAGCTTCCCATGGGCTGCTCCGTCCCATGGAATGGCCGAGGTTCGTGTCGTATCAGGCACACGGCGGAATTGAGACAGTTCCAATGTATGTCAGGTCTGATCAATACCCGGCCATGTCACGAGACCGTTTAAGCTTTCGTTCCCACAGCAAGGTAATGGCGAGAAGTACAACGCTGCTAAAGTAGAGCATGGAACGAAGCTGGTGAGCGTAACCTTCGCCGAAGGCGGATCGGACGGCATTTCTCGTCTCGGGGCGCAGCGTCTCGATATTCTGGACCGAGTTGGAGACGGCCTGCATCTCGACAGGGGTGAGGAGCCTGGGGAGCGTGGCAGCGAGCTGGTTGTTGAGAATCGTTGCACTGGGGACGACGAATCAGTATCACCGATGATATGTGAGACGACATGTTTGATGGAGAAACAACACCTACCCTACGGCCAAGCCAATGGTGCCCCCCAATGTTCGGACTTGTGTCACGGCGCCCATCGAAACGGCTGTGTTCATTCGTCAAACATGTGCATGACAGCTGCGAGGTGATTGCTTACCCAGGTCCGCCCGGTCCACGAGCAAGGGGACATAGACGAGCAGCGTAGCGAGTGTCATACCAAAGCCGAATCCCATAATTACTTCGAAGCCCAAGAGGTGTCTTGTTGTCTCGGCTGCGGAGGAGCTCGCGAGGCCGATGCCAAGCATCTGCATCGATGCCCCAAATAGCAACAGGTAGAAAGGCGGGACGTCCCACTTCGTCGCCAGCTGACCAGACATTGCTGTTGCAAGTGGGGAGCTCAAGAGGAATGGTAGCAGGTGCACGCCCGCTCTGAAGGGGCTGAGCCCATTGACTGCTTGGAAGCGCTGCGGGAGGTTGATCAAGGCTGTCATGAAAGGCGGGCCGGTGAAGAAGGCAACTCTGGACTCAGGCATATGGTGAGCTCCGCCCCCACGAAGTTGCAGCAAAACCGGTGAAGCGACTCACAGTATTAGACCCACGAACTGTCGATCCCTCATCAGTCGCAAGGGGAATACGGGCTCCTGTGGGTACCGCGGCTTGCCCACGACGTACTCGCATGCACAAAAGACCAGAAAGAGGCATCCGCCGATGACAATGGTCGAGATGACAGCGGGGCTGTTCCACGGATATCTTGAGCCGGCCTCCTCAAAACCAAAGACGAGGAGAACAGAGCTGGAGATGAGAATGGCGGCCCCCAAAAGGTCCAAACGGGCAACGGAGGTCTTGGTCAACTTGTCCCGCATGCTTGGCTGACGTACCCCGCGTTCACGGCTGAGATTCGGGAAGCTGGTCGGCAGGATAAAGACGAGTATGGCGGTTGCCACGGCACCTGCTGGCGCGCTGCAGGACCATGATAAGCGGACGCGAGGACCCCAGCGGCGAGGGACAGACAAACTTGAGTAAGAAAACCCATCTCCAGCTTCCATGGTCATTGATGACCCCACCGAGAATTGGACCCAGGACTGAGCTGACGATGATGACCAGCGACGTAAAGGCAAGAACATTGCCCCATTTCTCGGATGGCACCAGCTCGGGGTTGATCACGGTGACCATGGAGAAAATCCCGGAAGCTCCAACGCCTTGTAGCGCCCGGAAGATGATTCTGGGCAATCAATTAGCCAACTGAAGTCCAAGCGACGACGACGACGACGACCCGAATGTCCTTACAGCTGCACCATAGACGAGGCCACACCGCACACGATGGAGAAGATTATGAACAGGGCCAACGCCAGAAGAATCATGAATTTCCGTCCGAGAATATCGCTAAACTTGGCAAAGATGACGAGAAAACCTGGGTTAATATTACTGCCATTAGATTATCGTGCTTGGGCTCTTGGGCTAGTTCCCTCGCGGTTGCAAGAACTGCCTCACCTGTGTACGTGAGCAGATACGAAGTGACAACCCAGTCCCGCTGCTCGAAGCCGTGCAGGGCATTCGTGATGGACACCAACGAGGTGCTGACAATCGTTGTCTCCATCATGGAGAGGAAGAGGGACAAGGAGAGCCTGAAGGGTTTTGCGCGTCAGGAGACGATACAGTCGGGCACGAATCGAGAAGGCATACCCAGAAATGATGGCATAGAGCCTCCATCCTGTGATGTACACGCGTGGTGTCGTCTCCGAGGCCGTTGGCGGGCCTGGCTCCGGATCCTCGTATCCAAGATGGATAGCCTCGCGGCCCGGCGCTGGCTGGGACGGAGCCTGAAATATATCTGCGTCGGGCTTTGGGTTGGTCTCCTGGGCGGTCTTTGGATCGGGGTTTGGACCATCTTGATGGGACGTGACGGACGCAGCAGACATTTCTAGTGGTGCATTCGGGGATGCACTATCCATGTGTCCCGCCATCTTCGTGGTGTGAGAGTGCGACTGCAGATGTATAGTGAAAG
The DNA here is from genome assembly GCA_014235945.1 of Colletotrichum plurivorum. NCBI lineage: Eukaryota > Fungi > Ascomycota > Sordariomycetes > Glomerellales > Glomerellaceae > Colletotrichum > Colletotrichum plurivorum. The sequence continues at coordinate 26,225 of WIGO01000152.1, forward strand.
TAAACAGGAGATCTCCTCGCGGTCAAGTCGTCTTTTGACACCGCTTCTGGTTGCCATCCTTCCATCCCCAGAGTTTACGGAGGCGCCTCAAGAGCAGAGGCCGGCGGAATATATTGGGAGGCATGGCCTGATGGGCGGGAAGGAGCCGGGTAAGTCGCATCCTTCCGGATCAGCCTTCCGGCTTGGGGCGTTTGCTAATGGGCGATGAAGAGGCCGTACAGCACATTTCGGTGTATTGAAAGAAGAAATGGATTCCTGTTGCTGGCACGGACCTGGCCAACCTTGAAGGCTTGAGGCTCAATTACAGCGGGCGTGAATTTCAACGACACTAGACGGGCGAGGGCAGGATAGGTTCGAGGTACCTACGTACTTTCCTCGAAGGCCACGATATTCTGTAAGGTACGTACCTTACTTCCTGGGGAGTGCAGAGCAATACGAGCTGGTCGGCTTCGCTAGGTGCTTACCTAAGGAGCGTTTGCCAACTGGTTATGGACCACAGTGACAGTTCGGCTGTCACGTGATGCTACTGGGTTCTGCCTGTCAGAAACGGCGCCTTCAGCGGCTTCCCAGACTTGAATTGCGCCGGCGTCGAGCCAACCGCCCTGGTGGGCTGAAGAATCCAAGGGGCCGTAGTGTAATGCAAGGCAAAAAGCCGCATCCGTAGGCGACATGAATAGCCGATTGCATTGGTGTCTCTGTACCTGGATTCTGACACACGATGGATGCACCTGGTGATGATGATGGGCGCACGGAATATTGCACAAGAGTAATATCGATTATTGACAGGATTCGGGTGCGATCCCGAGTTCAGGTACGGATGCATGCTTGCCTCGCGAATAGCAGAGGACCCGATCGTCTTGATTTCCCTGCTGTTTAATTTGATGTCCCTCAAACACAGTGCATCTCCCTCAGGAGGATGGGGTTCCCTTGCTCACGTGCCCACGCTGTAACGGATCGACGCAGGGCTCCCGTCTCTTCGTTCTTCTGCGGCAGCACCGCGGGCACCGCATAGTCGGGCACCTCGGCCCAGCGTGTTGCCTTGCTGGCTGCTGCTGCTGCTGCTGCTACAAGTGACAGGAGAAAGCCGGTCTGGACCTCCTCCAATGGGTCCATTCAGTGGTGTTGACTGAGCCACAGAAGACAGAGGAAGGAATATGGACTTGGTACAGAGTACTCCCGCCCGCCGAGTGGTGCAGACCATTGCGGCAAAACGCAGTACTAATCTGTAGGTAATCAATCAATCAGCACCAGAGAACGAACACGAACGCACAGGTGATGTGATGCGCATCACCATCTGCCATCGCGGACACACAAATGCCAACTGTGGGCGGCCGGACCTGGGGGGGATATTGGCATACATAGTATTGTTGACATGGGATTTTTAGCAAGAATACTGTTCAGCACCAACCAAAGGCCCAAATTGAATTGCCCAAGCCTCGCAAGGGCAAAGGCAATTTTGCGGTAATCGGATGGAAAATAAGGGGTGCTAGGGGGAGAGAGTCCTGAAGCTGAAGTGCCCAGAGTTGCTTCCGTAAGCACAGCGCGCCACAATGTGCTGTCTCAATATTAACACTGTCGCGTGTCGTACCTTTCACCCGCTGGTGTCCACAGCCTCCGCCCCCAATCCGCCCCTGCACCCCCTTAGCACGGTGTCGCTCCCGCGGGCCCCTCGTCTTTCCCGCCCCAACTCGCCCGACCAGGTACTTTGTGTCGCTCTGGCCGTACAGTGCGGGTGTCAGAAGCCGGGCGAACCTGGACGCAGGTCGACGAGCGATTTCATCATTGCCCCTTCCCCTTTCCCCCCCTCAGGCTTCCTTCCCCTTATTAGTTCCATTGGTAGGCCACCCCTTCCCGCCCCCCTTCCCCGTCCCCGCCGGGCTCCCTATCCCTTAACCGATTGACATCTTGAGGGGGTGCACCGCCTCCCGTGCCGCTACACCACACAGCTGCTAACGCTGCGCTATTGCCCGTATCGCCCTGTACTGCCACCCACCTAGGTACCGACATAGTATTAGATGCCATTCGTAAGATGCTGCGTAAGATAGAGTAATACAAGGTAGAAACCTCCTTTCCCTTTCAGGCTCGCAATAGGTCAAGGTTCGACCCCTGAATCCCGTCACTGGAAACCAGTCCAGTTCAACCAAAGCCCAGCGCAATTCCCGGATTTCGGGTTCCAGCTGGAATTTCCTCACTCGCCTCTCTCTCATCCCCTTGGCTTGCTCGCTGTCTATTCGACCAAGTCTTTTTTCCCTCTTCTGTTTTCTCCCGCAGTGGCTTGCTGTTTCCTTTTCTGTGACCAAACAACTTTTTTGCGGTGGTTCTTTTCTTGCACCTTCCTGCCCTGTTGACCAGCCAAGAATACCATTCGGTCGGCCGTCTGTCTCACCACCCACGTCGCCCCGTCCGTCCCCTACCTACCACAGTGCACCACCACCGCCGCCGCCAGCGCTGAGCAGGAACACTACCCGCACCCGCTGAGCCCAAGCCCAAAGCCAAAGAGAGGGGGCGTCTTTTGCGGGGTTCTTCCAGCGAACGAGCGTCTCCATACGCAACCTCGAACCTCCACCAACAAATCACGACCCTAGCGACTCTTCTCTTGCATTATCTACCTCGCCTCACCTTGCCTCACCTTTCCCCGACGCCAATCCGTCTTGCTTCTTCCGACCTGCCTGGGAAAAATCGCGGCGGCATCGATCTGATTCTCCCGATTCCTCCTCCTCCTCCCCGCCTCCTCCTCGTCCGCCGATTCGGTCGCCGCGCATTCGGCCCAACCATCTCCAAAAATGTCGTGGAAGCTCACGAAGAAGCTCAAGGAGACCCATCTGGGCCCCTTGGCCAACACCTTCTCTCGCTCGCCATCCACATCAACCATCACCGAGGGCAGCGAAAAGGCGCAGACCGGCCTCGCTGCTTCGGCCACGCCCTCCAATGAAGGCACCATCGGTACGTTCAGCAATCCAATCTCGCCCCTGATTTGAATCGCTCTTTCCGTCTGTCAAGGCGCCGTTTCCTTCTCTCCGTACCCGTACCCGTACTCGTACTGACGATGGTTCCAGCTGCCTCCGAGGCCATGGCGCAAGCACCAGTCGTCAACCCTCCGAAGCCCGGTATTCTCGTTGTAACGCTGCACGAGGGCCAGGGCTTCTCCCTCCCCGAACAACACAGACAGGCATTTGCCTCATCACACGCCCAGGGCTCGCTATCCACCGGCGGTGCTCTCTCTGGCTCCGTCCGCCCGTCCTCATCCCAGCGAGTCGCCGGCTCCTTCATCAACGGCTCTGGCCGCCCACAAACATCCGGCGGCGGCTTCAACGGTATCCCCACCAACCATGGCAGAATTTCCGGCAAGTATATGCCCTACGCCCTGCTGGATTTCGACAAGATGCAGGTCTTTGTCAACTCGGTCGAAGGCACGCCAGAGAGCCCCCTCTGGGCCGGAGGCAACACCCAGTACAAGTTCGATGTGTCTCGTGTGACGGAACTTGTCATTCACCTGTACATGCGCAACCCCATGGCCCCTCCCGGAGCCGGTCGCAGCCAGGACATCTTCCTCGGCGTCGTCCGCATCAACCCCCGCTTCGAGGAGAAGCACACCTTCGTCGAGGACCCCAAGGCCAACAAGAAGGATCGCGAGAAGGCCGCTGCAGAGTTTGCCAGCCGCGAACGCGCCCTCGGCCAGAGCGGCGTCGAGTGGGTGGATGTGCAGTACGGAACCGGAAAGCTCAAGATCGGCGTCGAGTACGTGGAGAACCGCGCTGGCAAGCTCAAGATCGAGGACTTTGAGCTGCTCAAGGTAGTAGGCAAGGGCAGCTTCGGCAAGGTCATGCAGGTGCGCAAGAAGGACACAAACCGTATCTACGCCCTCAAGACCATTCGCAAAGCCCACATCATCTCCCGCTCCGAAGTCGCCCACACCCTCGCCGAGCGCTCGGTACTGGCGCAGATTAACAACCCCTTTATCGTTCCCCTCAAGTTCACCTTCCAGTCTCCCGAAAAGCTCTACTTTGTGTTGGCCTTTGTCAACGGAGGCGAGCTCTTCCACCACCTTCAAAAGGAGCAGCGTTTCGACGTCAACCGCTCGCGGTTCTACACGGCCGAGCTGTTGTGCGCCCTCGAGTGTCTCCACGGTTTCAACGTCATTTACCGCGATCTGAAGCCCGAGAACATTCTGCTCGACTACCAGGGCCACATTGCCCTGTGCGATTTCGGTCTCTGCAAGCTGGACATGAAGGACGAGGACCGAACCAACACCTTCTGCGGTACTCCCGAGTACCTGGCGCCCGAGCTGCTGATGGGACAGGGATACAACAAGACGGTGGATTGGTGGACGCTGGGTGTTCTTCTCTACGAGATGCTTACGGGTCTGCCGCCCTTCTACGACGAGAACACGAACGAGATGTACCGCAAGATCCTCTCGGAGCCCCTCCACTTCCCCGGCCACGACGTCGTCCCGCCCGCCGCCAAGGATCTCCTGACCAAGCTGCTGAACCGCGACCCTAAGGAGCGTCTCGGTGCCAACGGCTCGGCCGAGATCAAGGCGCACCCCTTCTTCCACGCCATCGACTGGCGCAAGCTCCTGCAGCGCAAGTACGAGCCGGCGTTCAAGCCCAATGTGGTAAGTTCACGCCGTCTACAAGATGTCCTATTGACGTCGGCTAACCCTCTCGTTCCCAGGTTGACGCCCTCGATACGGCCAACTTCGATCCCGAATTCACGTCGGAAGCGCCCCAGGACTCGTACGTTGAGGGCCCGATGCTCTCGCAGACGATGCAGAACCAGTTCCAGGGCTTCAGCTACAACCGACCGATCGCGGGACTGGGTGATGCGGGTGGCAGTGTCAAGGACCCTTCATTTGTGGGCAGCATCCAGGACCGATGAGCGTCTTCTTTACTTTTTGTGCGAGGGGTTTGGGAGAGGGTCGACTAGAAGGCATTGAAGGTGGAGTGGACTTGGTGATTCAGTTTAGGGTTACCACCTCAGCTTACGGCAAAGCGACTCGACACGACCAGTCGACTCTCGCGCGCGCAACAGCTTGCGTCTTCGTCTTTGTACGGCGTTCTGGAACGGGCATGATGACGCCTAGGGGAAAACGGAATGTAGATAAGCACAGACCATTGAGCAGACAGAAAGATGAAATCGCTCAGCATCGTTCAGGCACAAGTGTGGTGGTCTAGAAGGTGAAGTGACTTGTGATGGCTGTTCATGAATGCAGGGAAGAAGACGAGGCCCAACGAAGGCCCAGAGGCCTCGGCCTGCAGGCCATGTCTGTCTGTTTGGCTAGGTCCGGATGCTGAGTGCATGCATGCATGATTGAAAGACGGGATCTCGCGAGGTGCTGCTGGGGCAGATTCGGGCCGGGACGGTGTCTGACGTCGGACGTCGGATCTGTCGGAGAGGGAAGCGGGATTTCATGAGGCGAACATGGACGGATTTAGTAAGCCACGACAGGAGGTGGGCGGCTTCCCTCCCCCCCCACCGTCGTCGGACAGTCCGCCAAAGGGTGGTGCCCCCCATTTTATATCCGGTCTCGGATTTCACGATGCTTGGACGGGCGAGCGAGCGGGCCGGGGAGGTGACTTTTTTGTTGGGAGGGGAGGTATGGCGAGGCTGGTCAACGCCTCTCGGGTTGCCTGCCAACGTCGCGGGCTTGCTTCCGGCATTAAATACAGCGGCGGCTGGAGGAATTCGGGAAGAAATTGGGAGTGAGGCATTTGGGGGACGCACCCGGCCCCTGACACGTCCCGGTGAAGCATTACCCCGACGCGGACTCACGATGGGCGGCCCGAGGAGGGGCAGACGGGAAAATAGAGAGCAAGATGAAAATTTCCATACGTCCTCGAGATCTCCTTGTGTGGGGGGCATTTGGGGGGCAGATGGAGTGGAAAGCCTCATCATCCGTCACGCTAGCATCGACCGTGAATATCTACCTGGTATTACCTAACTTGGTTTATGAAGGTAGCACAATGGGCCATCGGATATAACAGACACTGCAGGCAGGACTCGTCGATTGGCACGGCTGTGAGGGCGGGAAACATGGCGATAGGCGATTAGCAGAAGGGTGCAGAGGGAGGTTTCCGAACAAGCACATCCATGCATGGAACCGCGGGATATTCATACCAGGTAGTGCACCACCAGAGTGGCGCCTTTTACGGCGATTTGGGACATTTCTGGAGGAGCATTGGTTCACCATTGGAAATATTTTGGTGGGAACGGGTTCCATCGTGTTCGCGCGGTCTGCGTCGGCAACTCGCATGGAATGCACGGAGCGGGGCCGCGGAGGGGACAAGGAGATGTCGTGGCAAGCGCAGTATTGTGTGGTGGTATGGAGTGTTTCCGGTTTGTTTTTGCGAGGTGTCGTCCACCGCAATCGCCGTAGTTATGTAAGCCTAACCCAGCAACGCAACAGCGGCGGGGTGCGCTAGAAGCTACCTCAGGAGGAGAATGGGCGGAGACACTGGAATCGGAAACCTGGCGGTGATGAGCTGCGCGGAAATCAGCCAGCGAGAACGAGGTCCATTGTCTAGGTCGTCCACCGGGAAGAGCAAAAAATAAAACCTTAAGGCTGACGTTTCCCCCCTCCCCTCCTTTCATCGTCACTTTTCGTCATTTTCTCTATTCTGCAACCGCTGACGAATTGGCTTTTCCATCCCGGCTTCTGTCCCCGCCATTCTCTATCTCGTCCCCTACAGCTTGTTCTTACTGAGCGCCTGCTCCGGTAGCACACTCACTAGGTACGTAAGCACCAAAGCTCCCCCCGCAGGTCAGTGCTTCACCTACCTGTACCTCTGCGCTACGCAATTACCCCTCCATGCCAGACATGCCACCCCGCGCGGTGCTGCCATTGGCTTGTTGCTCCCCGTCGTCACTGCCCGTCGTTGCTGTCGTCGTCCGTCACCACCCCCCATACCCACTCGACAGTCAGTCCACGACACTGAATACCTAGCATCATTGCCCTCTCCTACCTCTTCACACCGTTTCTTCTCTCCTCAACGGTACAACTTCAATTCACCATCCTCACTATCAACCGCCCGGCGAGACGTCCCAGCTAACGTCTCTGTTCCGTTCCTCAAACCTGTAGACCACCGAAATGCCTCAAGCCTCCAGCCTCCCCGCGTGGGCCGAGCTCCAGGCCCACCGCGACAATGTCGGCAAGAACTTCGTCCTGAAGGAGGCCTTCGCCTCCGACCCGGAGCGCTTCGAGAAGTTCTCCCGCACCTTCCAGAACCAGGCCTCGGGCACCGACATCCTCTTCGACTTCTCCAAGAACTTCCTGACGGACGAGACGCTCGGCCTCCTCGTCAAGCTCGCCGAGCAGGCCGGGCTCGAGAAGAAGCGCGACGCCATGTTCGCCGGCGAGAAGATCAACTTCACCGAGAAGCGCGCCGTCTACCACGCCGCCCTGCGCAACGTCGGCGGCTGGGACATGAAGGTCGACGGCGTCGACGTCATGAACAACGACGGCGGCGTCAACTCCGTCCTCGAGCACATGAAGGAGTTCTCCGAGCAGGTCCGCAGCGGCGAGTGGAAGGGCTTCACCGGTAAGAAGCTCACCACCATCATCAACGTCGGCATCGGAGGTTCCGATCTGTAAGCTCCCCTCCCTGCATCTGTCCCTCCCCTCCCCGCGTCCACCTCCGCTGACATCCCCCGAGCGGCCCCGTTATGGTCACCGAGGCCCTCAAGCACTACGGAGCCAAGGACATGACCCTCCACTTCGTCTCCAACATTGACGGCACCCACATGGCCGAGGCCCTCGCCAACTCGGACCCCGAGACGACCCTCTTCCTCATCGCCTCCAAGACCTTCACCACCGCCGAGACCACCACCAATGCCAACACCGCCAAGTCGTGGTTCCTCGAGAAGACGGACAACAAGGGCGAGATCGCCAAGCACTTCGTCGCCCTGTCCACCAACGAGGAGGAAGTCACCAAGTTCGGCATCGACGCCAAGAACATGTTCGGCTTCGAGAGCTGGGTCGGCGGTCGATACTCCGTCTGGAGCGCCATCGGCCTCAGCGTCGCCCTCTACGTCGGCTACGACAACTTCCACAAGTTCCTGGCCGGTGCCCACGCCATGGACAAGCACTTCCGCGAGACTCCCCTGAAGGAGAACATTCCCGTCCTGGGAGGTCTTCTCAGCGTGTGGTACTCTGACTTCTTCCAGGCCCAGACTCACCTGGTTGCTCCGTAAGTGTCGGCCCATAATCAGAGACGGGAAGGGGAGAGGTGCTAATTTAAGCAAAAACAGCTTCGACCAGTACCTGCACCGCTTCCCCGCCTACCTGCAGCAGCTGTCCATGGAGTCCAACGGCAAGACCATCACCTCGGATGGCACTCCCGCCAAATACACCACCGGTAAGCAGGCCCGCGGATCCGCCCATCCTGGAACATGTTGAAGGTAGACTGACATTCGATCGACAGGCCCCATTCTCTTCGGCGAGCCTTGCACGAACGCCCAGCACTCCTTCTTCCAGCTCGTCCACCAGGGCACCAAGCTGATCCCCGCCGACTTCATCCTGGCGGCCAAGAGCCACAACCCCATCGGCGACGGCGTCCACCAGAAGATGCTTGCCTCCAACTACTTTGCCCAGGCCGAGGCCCTGATGGTCGGCAAGACCGCCGACCAGGTCCGCTCCGAGGGCGCTCCCGAGGAGCTCGTCCCCCACAAGATCTTCCTGGGCAACCGCCCGACCACCAGCATCCTCGTCGGTGGCCACATCGGCCCTGCAGAGCTGGGTGCCCTGATCGTCTACTACGAGCACCTCACCTTCACCGAGGCTGCTGTCTGGGACATCAACGCCTTCGACCAGTGGGGTGTCGAGCTGGGCAAGGTCCTGGCCAAGAAGATTCTCAAGTACGCCCCATATGTCTCCTGCCGTCGAAAACACTGCGTGCTAACAACGTTCACAGGGAGCTCGACGAGCCCGGCAACGGCGAGGGCCACGACGCGTCCACCGGCGGCCTGATCGGCGCCTTCAAGAAGTATGCTAACCTGTAATGACTACTAATATGCCTCACGTTATTGTTTTGATGGTTTGAAAACTGGAAAGAGGGCGTGCCAAGCCGATTTTACATTTAAATACAACCAAATCCCTAGACATGTCCCTGAACATCGTGTTGCGTGATTCAAGTGTTATGTTCAAGGCTGATTGGCTTGACTCGAGTAGTTACCGACTCGAAAACAAAGCTCATCTATAAGCACTCCTTAGGAAGGGTCGGGCAAAGTTTTGATGTTAATGGGACGGTCGCCCGGAAGTCGTTGGTTTTCAACCAAGTTCTTGTGTGTGACGATGATATTTACATTAGCAACGCATCGTCGACGCCCGCGAGTCCGAGATGTTGGCTTGGGCTTTCTTCTCTGATGCCAAAGACATGAAGTTCCTAGGATAACGTACTCCCGCGGCTTGCAAAGAGGGAGAGGAAAAGGCTTGCATGTTGCAGGCCTTTTGAGGGCATCTTGAACACGACGCCAATGCCCCATGCCGTTGAGGATGACCGATGCCCAAATGATCATCGCCTTTCTTTCCTAGGGTGGAAATTGAGAGAATGAAGTTTCGGACGGGTGTTCGTTCTGGTGGATCGCCGGCATGCTTCCCTGTGATCGGTTCCAAGGCCTCGAGTTGAATGTTCCAAACGGGGAGACATCCAGCGCGCAGATAGCATCTCAGGCGAACTGGGCTGCCGTATCCTTCAAGACAGGTGGCTATATGACATCTCGTTCCTTTGCCTCATTGTCGAAAAGCCATGGTTTGGCCCTGCATATACCTATCTATGGTGTATTCGAAGGCTATTACCCAGCAAGACCACTATAAATACAAGCAAAGATACTATAAAGGAATATCATGGTCCTCGTCCGTTTTCACCTGGCCAATGAGTTGCGGGAGATATCCCGATGTTGTTCGTGGTCATACCCGGCAAGACCACCATCAAACACGTTAGTAACGCTGAACAACACGTCGAACGGCATATATCACCGATCTTCGTCTGTCACTGCCGCTGGTCTAGTATTCCACGACCCGATACTAGACAGACCTGAGGGGGGGGGGGGGGGGGGGGGGGGGGGGGGGGGGGGGTGGTGGGCGGGTGGGCGAGAATCACGTATTCAGAAGCCGAATAAACTTGGCGACACCTGCCATCTACCAAGCCACCCCCCATTCGAGGGAGTTCAAGCTCGCCATGCAGAATGTGAGGGTTCACATCATCCCCGCGCCCCAGCCAAGTCACACAAGTCCGTGGGGATGGTGGAATCGCACATCAAGTTTATTTGTTGAGCTCTTCACCAAGAGAATCCCGGAGAACTCCTTCGAGACACATACGACTGGGACCTTCATCCTACGCCCCGAGAGCCAGTGGTCACAGTAAGCTATCACGTCGGTGCTGGTTAATCCACACCACGTTGAAATCGGCGACTTTGAAATAGGTTGGAACGTCCTGAATGGAGTATCCTGCAGCCAGGTAGGTAGGTATGCAGCAATGACTTCCCAACATGTAGGCATTGTCCACGGCCGGTAGAAAGCTCTAGGTGGGAGATAGCGCAGTTGCGAAGACGTCGAACAGGTCTAGTATCAACCCACCACAGACGATCGCAAAAGCCGTAGCATCCGATACCAAACCCATAGGACAGTCCAAGTATGAACAAGAAAGCAAATGTCGAAGGCGACATTGAACCGGAAATCATCATCCGCACCTCGACCCAGAAATCGTCGTCAACGGCATGTCAGCCCATCCACATCCCGCCACATCCGATAAGGACCACCGGTTCCACAGGCCCGAGTCCACGAGATTCGAATTCCGATGTGAACAAACAGAGCGACGATCGCGGTACAAAAAGAAGCATCGCCAAGATGGGAGGAAGAGGGCCGCCCTCCTTGAGCACGCCGACCGATAGATGGCCATGCCTCTCGTCCGAATTCCCACGGATCGATCGCCAGGGGCACAGCCTCATCCCCAGAGCGACATCGGCATGATGTACGAGAGCGAGTCTTTGTAATTCGAATAGCGATCGCGAGTCCCGTTTGTCTAGACCATCCGAGTACCTCAACGGGGATCTATCGCCTGGGGGGTGCCGCGTCGCCAAACTCATGGGTCTCCCGTCTCAAAGAAATGGGTCAATTCGACCCCGCTGCGAGTTGATCGGCATTCTACGCGGACGGCATGGGAGCCTCGAAAACCACACCTTCCTTCCTCCACCAAAAGGCGTGATCCTCGAGGCACCGGCGGGGTTTCTCTATCATGGCACGAAAACGCTCGAGGCCCATATTTGCTGGCTGCGGAGGTGGATGTGATTAGAGCAACAACAAACGGGCTCGGCTCCACGGTCTGTGTGTCTGTGTCTCCATTCACACCAGCACACCATGCAGATGGAGTCTCACACCTCAATCTCCATGGGCGAGTTCACACAAGGCGCAGGATAAACTTCGCGAGTCTCCAAGCTTTGAAGCTCCGCTGGTTGGTCTGGGGAGCAGCGCTGGCGCCGGCCGTTGTGGAGAAGTCGCTTCAACGCAAACCTCGACCGCAGCTCGCTCGTGTCTGATCTGATCAACAACGGCGGGGGCAGAGGCCAGCCAGACGCAGCTGGCTCGGAACTCGACTGCGCGGCCAAGCAACAGCCTCGCTCGGTCGGTGGAAAAGGCCGCGTCTTGGACCAAAGGGCGCCGTCACTTGGGCCGGTCACTTTTCAAGTTCCCTGACCAAAGTGATCGACACGAGCAAACGCCCGCCCGCTTGCAGAAGCACCACCAGTCCTGAAAGTAAGCAGTCAGATTTGGAGCCAGCCAGGACAGCCGACGCATCACAACTGCGGTCCATCTGTGCAGCAGCAAGAAGTGTGGTGAACTCGAACCCCGCGCTGCCCTCCCGTCCGCTGGCTGTACGCCGTTGGACCTGCGGAAGCCGTCGACCGAGTACCGCCAGTGGTCGCCAAGTGAATCCAGCAGTGCCGTCTACCCGACCGCCGATGACCGTCCTTCGCCGGACTCGTGCCCTCCGCCATGCGGGATTACGAACGCCAAGCTGCCGCCGAGGGGAGGGGTTCGGCCGCTTGGTGTTGAGGGGGAGACGCGTACGGCGCGGCGAAATCCTTCGAACCTCCGGCTGCGGTTTGCAGGGACAAAATCTGTTAGCTTGCGGCTGAGATGTGAGCCTCAGAGGGGGGTGTTTTCGAGTCTTGGACTGCGGTCGTCGATCACCATGACTAGGGTGTTGTTGGTCAACCTTCGTTCGACCTCCGACCTCGGTTGGACGTGAATTTGTCTTATTTCCATGGGATAATATCACCCGGCCGAGGCAAGTTGTGACAGCGCCGTCAACCGACCAGCTCGCTTGTACGTGGCAGCTGCTTACTATGGTAGAGATCAAGTGAGATATGCGCGACAGAGTCGTGCACCCTCTTCCACGTCTTGAACCGCCTACGTCGGAGAAAGTCGGCCCCACTCGCATGTTGTTGCACGGCGTGGACCGGGCGGCCTATTGCACCCGCTTTCGTCCTGGTGCATGGCCGACCCCGTGGAGAACCTCCATGTGCAGTGCAGGTATGTAGCTTCTCCGAAAGGGGTCAGACATCTGCAACGACAGACACACCTTCTGCTCAAGTCCACGGGGTAGCAGTGAGGAGTCATTGAGTCAGCATTTGGCGCCTACTGGGTGGTAAGCAATGAGCGGCGACGCATGACTTTTTGGAGGGCGTGAGGCCGCCGACAGAAGCGCTTAACGGGGGGGGGGGGGCTGTGAGCAAGCTTCGCATCGCAGATCAAGACTGACGCGCTTTGCCGGATAATCTCCCGCTGCCCGAAGTACAATGTAAGAGGCATTTTCTGATATCGGGCCGTTCTGGCGATATTTGTAGAACACCGTCTGATGGCCTCAAGAACCTGGTTTCCGAGACGTTGCATCACTTCAAAGTCTTGCCCGACCGGCGAAACCAAGCAGGTATTCCGAAATATCCCTCCTTCCGTCTCTGCTGACTGGACCTTACGGGGCCAAAGCTCGAGAAAGCCCATGTGCCAGACGGAGCAGCGGAAGAATGGGCTTCGGTTAATATGAACTTCGCACACATGGAAATACTGTACGGATACCGTCCTCGCCAGTGATGCTCACGTCTCTCGTTGCACGAATTGACGTTGGCGACGTTGGTGACTGCTGATTGAGGCCAGGCATGTGCCGGTCACCACGAGGGTGTGACCGCGGCAAACGCGTAGCCCACACCAGTCCCGGGTCGCGGGTCGCTTGACCAACAAACAAGTGCGGCGACTCTAGGTAGTCAGCTTCTCATGTGAAATCCACCGCCGACCACAAACATGGAGCGAACCTCTGATGATCCATCACCATCTTGGGGATCATCTGGGGTTACCCACTACGCAGGGTTAGCCGACGACTCAAGCAATGCTTTGACCAACGTTTATCGTTCAGATTGCGGGATAGACGCTGTAGTCGGAAAAAGAGCAGCAGGTGCGGCGTGGAGAGAGTCCTCAAGAAGGGCAATACCTCCTGAATATCTCTGCTAGGTCCCGATGATCGATCGCTTTGGTCCGAGGTTTGAAGGCCGTAGGGAAAACCTAGCCGCGACTCGACCAATATGCCTCGCACTCTGAGTTGAGTACAAAGAAAGCATGACAAGGCGATGTCGTGGAATATTGTCAGGTTTCGGCCTAACTCAAGACGGGCCCGGCTTGCCGCCCCGAAACTTGAGACTCACGATGACCGGGCTCTGCGGTGTTTGATTAATGACGTGCTCCTTGGTTGTATGGTGAGTTGACCGCATCGCGAGGGCCCATTAGCCGAACGACGTCGAGGAATGACGGGTCCATTTGGATTATGACAAACTTCACCTCGCGAAGATGCAGGAAAGAAAGACACAATGGCCGAACTAGGACCAGGGTCTCGCAACTAGAAACACACCCTAGGGGCCCATTATCGCAAGTACAGTGACACAATGCAAAGACCAAGGGTCGACCAAGAGGACCCTTGGTGTCCAGGACTTCCTTGTGCAGAGAGGTGGATTTCAACACAAGCCAATCACGATGCATAACGACGCTGTCTGTGGGACGGGTTCGCGGGGCCGGCGGGTGTGAGCGCATAGAGAGAAGCTAGGAATGACGCATGCCAAGACACAAGGCGGAAGGATGGAGGTTGGAAATCTGCGCTGTGCAGAGTCCGCTCTGACTCTCCCCCTCTGTTCTACCCAGTCAGAGCCCGCAGAGACATCTGCGAGAGTCGTTTTCTCATGGGGACCTTGATCCATCTCTTGGAAGCCCCATTGCGGCGGAGTCAGGAACAGCCGCGGATTGGTCTGCCGCGAACGAAGCTCTTGTGTGTGCAGTGCGTGTGTGAGATTTCGAGATTGCTGGGATGTGTCCTTTTTCCATGGCCCGACGAGCCACTGGCGTCGAGGTGCTTCAGTTCGTCGATCCAGGGTTAAGGCGCCCGACGCGCCCGAAGCGGCAAAGTTGACCGCTATCTGATCGATGAATGAAAACCCGACAATCTCCTTATCTCGTATAGTAGCATGAGACTGGGGCGAGAGAGGCATCTGTGATGTGTAATATCCGTAGGTAGTACGGATACGTATTACGTGGTCATACACGATGACGGGATCGTTTCTCGTGAGATCTTGTGGGTATCATGTCAAGTGTTTGGCGACCAGATTGCCTCTAGAGCGGTAAGCGGCAAGCCGTCGGTTCCCCGGCTGCCACGAGACGGTTTCCCCAAGTGACAAAAGGGACGAAATCGACGTCATTTCGTCCGTCGAGGTCCCCCTCGGATTCTGCATTGTTGCACTGCCGTGTCTTGACTAGGGCCGGTGACAGAGGTGCCGCGCATGGCAGGATGCAATGCGAAATGCGGACGCAAATGCAGGGCGTGTGTTTTCAGACGGTTGTGCGTGGTTGCTGCTGTGCTCCGTGGCCGGTGAGGCTATAATAGTCGACCTCTTTGTGGTGATCGGCGCGGTGACTACCTGTCACGGACATGACGGTGGCGATCGGGAAGCGATGTCATCGGCGACGAGCGGGCGGGAATGGCCATGGTCCGGTGTATTCTGTGACAAGAACCCGAACTCTATGACCCTCCCTCAACTTGCACCCTTTGATGTTGTCGGCCGGGGCTTTTGGAGGTTGGGTTGGAGTCCCATTGATTGGCGGAGCATACCCCGGACGAGGTCTGAACCCCTCAGTTGCGATGACGACGAATTGCTTCTAGAGCATCGTTTTGTTTGTTTGCTCGTGCTCGAGTCATCTTCATCGTCGTCCGAAGAGCCGAGAGTGTTGGTTTGACGGGGGGAACGGACGTGAGCAGCATTGCAGCATTGCAGCATTGCAGGGTGGCAGGGTGGCAGGGTGGCAGCCGTCGTGCATCGGCATTGTGGTGGATGCACCATACGGTTCAAGCCCCCTCCAAGAGCAGAGATTCGTAGTTTGAAGCAAGGCAGAAGAAGCATCTAGCAGCGACGGCATTTCGTCTGAGGTCGGCATACGAAAGGATGGAGGGGGGAGAAGGAGCCAAAGAAGGTTTAAGGCCCCAGCTGGAAAGGCTAAAAGGCGACGAGGGCCAGGCCGTGATGGTGTCGTCGATTGCAATGGTGGTGTTTGGTGGTGATGAGCAGGCCTGGGAAAGCCAATCGCAGTCATCTCTAACACGCTGGGCGAGGGAGAGGTTCCCTGCGAGAAATGAGAAGGCGGCCAGTAAGGGGGCCAGCCACAATCAGCCGCAACGACAAGCAACCTCCCAGTGCCTCCCGAATGCCAAGGAGGAGGGAAGAAGCCGAAGGATAGACAAGATGAGCCTGGAGTTGAAGTGATGATGGTGCGGGTGATGGTGGTGAGGCATGTGGTGAAACACCGTTCAGTCTGCCTCTCTATCCGCTGGGAGGACATGGCCCGGCAAGGCGATGTGCCACCGCGGCGCCGGTTGTGGTGTCGTGCTCCCGTGGCTGCTCCCGTCCCGAGGGAAAGGTGTGTTTGACGATGGCATGACGGGCAAGTAACCGCCATGTCGCGGGTACAAGTCGAAGCGTGTCGGTGATGGGCGGCGTGGCGTCGCATTCCACGGACATGTCTAATGACAGGTTTCTTGCTGCCATGCTACACGGCAGCGAGATGCCGCATATCCCGTCGCCGATATCAGGTATCTGAGGTATTCAGGCATGGTGGTCTAGACGGGCAGATGCAGTTCGTTGCTGTTGAATCTGAGGTAAGATGATGCTTGCCGTGCATCCACAGCGTCTGGACAAAGCAAGGCAGATAGGCCAAGAAGCAGCAGAGTGAGGTGAGGTGAGGTGAGGTGAGATGCGATGCGATGCCCAAACCGCTTCTGCTGCTGATGCTATTGCTATTGTCGGTCTGACGGCTAATGGGCTTGACGGGAAGAGCATCCGATTCCATCTACAATATTGAAGAGTCAAGACTGCCTGGCAAGAGACGAGTTCCTCATCGGGCAGGTTCGAATTCCACATCGGCGGGCGCGAGCGGGGGATCTCGGGCCAGGCAGTTCAGGATTGAGGGAAGGACACTGGAGGGTCTGGTTTCCGATCCCCACCGCAAACGGAATCGTCGGGACTCGGTCGAGCCGTGGTTTCCCTGAAGAATTGCGGAAGGCGCCTCCACAAAAAAGGGTCCACCCGACCCGAGCGAGTCTGAGTCTTGTGTCTGAGCCTGAGGGAACCAAGAAGGCAGGAACAGGCCTCAATTCCACGGATACCTTGATACGTAATTAGATACGTCGTGGGAGGAGCGAAAACACCTCGAAAAATAATGGCAGGAGGACCTTGAACGCAATTGCCGTCACAGCCATCGTAGTCGTGCCTTCCATCTCCTCGATTATTCGTCGATTTGTACCTCCACTCTGCTGGAGGCGCGGCAGGTACTTGCCCCACCCACAAACGCCCCTCCTCCCCAGCGTTCCACGTCTCCAGTGTCCTTCCCTCAGTGTACGTACTTTTGTATTTCCCCACGGTTCACCACCAACACCAACATCATTGTTACGCAAAATGGAGAGGGACGGCGACACTGAACGACGGTCTTCCGGTCCCCCACCAGAACACGGCGCCGGGTCCGGTGGAGATACACTTCGGTGTGTAAAATGGGGAAAAGTAACCTGCAACAAATTCCAGCACGTTCGAGACGTCTCTCCTTGACATCCGCAGCAGGAAGCCATCGCGAAGCCATTGCCGAGCAGTTTGGTATGGATGGCACGGCAGAAACACAAGACAACCTGGAAAAATCGGCGACCACTCGATTCATCCCACCGCGCGGGGCAAACGACCGGGGGCCGACGACAGGGGAAAACACGACCGAGGAAAAAATGCACGAGAAAAATCCTGTGTCGTGGCAATGCGCAAAGCAACCAACCACGGGCGGATCAATCCAATGGGAGAACGAGAACCCGTACAGAATCCCATTGTCCCATCCGTCCCGCCATGCCTTGTCATTGCCTTGCAGGAGAGTGCACCCTTCCTGCAGACGACGGAGGAGAAGACCATGAGGAGGAGAGGGCATCGTCCAGTTGCGGCGGTGTTGCCCCTCGCCCGCCAATATGCCTCGTCGGCCTAATCTGCGAGACACAGCGGCCAATCACGCACCGGCCCGAAGGCGGATTTCAAGAGGCAGCCCAGCCGAACTTTAGCCCGTTGCGTGCAATGAGCGGCTTTGCTTTCGGATTCACCATTCCACCTGTCGTCTTATCGCGCTGGGTTGGGTTGGAAGGGACAGGGTTGTCTCGGCGCGGTACGGATGGATACGGACCTTGGACCCCTCCAGCTCGATTCACAGTCACAGTGTTCCATTTTCTGGACCGTCCAGCCGCCCAGTCACCATCATCTCTCTCCGAATCTCCGCTGCACCAGGCCCGTCTCGTCACCGTCGGCGTCAACAGAGCGAGAATTGCGGGTACTTGTCGCCTGGGCGCGGCGACAGCGAACCCCAAAGTGGCGCCATATCGCTCCCTCGGCAAATCACAGCGCTGCGTTTGGGGCGTGGACCCCTGGCACACGGGCTATGACAAGCCGACGAGCCTGACAACAGCCGCCGCCGTAATCATCTCACAGACTTCTTCAGGCTTTCCTCACGGTATTGCGTCCCGTTTCGTGGCTGAAATCTGGCTTGAGTGACCAGGGGGTTGCAACTTGACGCTGGAGGAAGCCGGCGCGCGGGGCAAGGCTCAAGCAAGGCGAAGCCGAGCGTCAGGAGAGGAGGAGGGGCATTCCGTGAAATCCACCGAGGAGCGCCCATTCATCCTGATTCCATGATCCATGGGATGCCATTGTTCTATCGTTGACGATACCACGTATACTACTTGCTGTTGATTTGAACCAGCGATCCATACCCGGCCAGCCGAACCGAGCCCGCCCAAGCCTCCTCTGGTCGATTGATCTACTCACTATCTATGCAACAACTCTCTGACGAGTCTGCGCTTGATTAACACGCCCGTGGCATCGCGTGTTCGCAGGCGACAAATTACCGCAAGTACAGTACGGGACGCCATCTCTCGTCCCTCAGCCTTCCTTGGTTCCCAATTTCCATGGCCTCTCGGCCCCCCTTTGACGGGCCGTCCGACCATTCTCGTGAGGCAGGCCCCCGGGGCAGATTCAGGAACAGGCCACGGAGGCACCAGTCCCTGGGCACTCTATAGTGCGACTTGTGACTTGTCGGGAGCTGGCTGCTGATCCTCGATTGCGATTGATTTGCGATCCGATGCCACCACGATAACGCACAAAAATGCCTCTGCCACGACCACTCGCCAGCTACGGCGATCCTCCTTTCCGAGCCAACGTCCAAATTGCTTGACACAACGGCCGGCCGCTTCGGACAAGTCCACGCGAGAGACTCGCTGCTTTGCTGGCCTTGCGGCTTTGCGCCTAGGTACTGATCGTCGACAAGGCCCAGGCCACCACCACAACTATGTACATTTCCTACTTTGCCCTTCCGTTCAGGGACCTCGTGGTTCCAGACCAGACGGAACCGGAGTCGCTTCCCCCCAATCCGTCCACCCGTTCATCCACTACCACACTACTTCCACCAACACCACCACCACCCTACCCGCGAGCCACGGGCTACATGCCACGGGTGAGGGGGAGGGGCAGAAGGGGGGCTTAGGTCCTCGGAGCGGGCGTAGGGTATTTCCTTTGAGTGAAGGACAGCGCCATCCCGTGGACAGGCAGGGCAGGTCGACAAGCAGCAGGCATCAGCACAACCTCAACGACGGGCAACAGTGTCTCGGGATGTCTATTTTGATGTGATATTACACTCGTCCTAAGGCTCCTGGGGCAGCTGGGCAAATGCATCTCGCTGCAATGGAAGCGTAGGCACGGTATGGGATGTGCCACACGCACACGCACACACACTTACAGAGAGAGGCACACCAGCTGCTGATAGCTCTCACCACATGCCATGCTCGTGATTGTCCACGGGTGACCCTTTTTGGCTCCCCTCCTCCTCTGGCCCGGTGGGGCCATTTCTTTCTGTTTTCTGACGGACATGAACATCGGAAAGATTTCCACCATCCAGCGCGATGGTAGGGAGGTAGAGAGCAAAAGCGAGGCGAGCAGAGGCATCAGGAAAGTGCAGCACAAGCCGCAGACACAACCACATCGCTGTTTGTCTGTGTGTGTGTGATACCACCGCAGTAATGGCTCTCGCTCCCTCGCCCAGCCGTTTGCCCGCAGTTGAATTACAACTTGTTACCAACCAGACGAGAGACCCTAAGCCAACGACGAGGTCAATAAAGCAAGCCCAGCAAGTACCAATGACGAGCGACGACGTCTTGCCAGTCGTTGCGGTTCCCCTTGTGCCTCATGCTTCATCCACGTCCATCCCATCACCTCCTGCCCGACCCAGTGGAGGGAACACCACCCCTCCTCATCATCGCGACACACCCCCCTTTCCCCCCGTCAAAAAGGCAATGTACTGTACCTGGTACAGATACCTCGAGGTGCGTACGGCAGACTCTTTGACGAAATGGTGCATCCTCGTTGGCCCATTAAGGGCCGCAGTCGAGAGCTAATTCGACGCCGCTCCGTTTCAATGAAGCGGAGACTGGCGGACATGGTGACGGGATGGTGGGAAAATGAGAGGCGTCTATTCGCGGGCAGGGCAGGAAAAGACTGGGGATGATGGCATGGCTGGGGGCGCTGCGGCGTTATGTCATTGCCCACTGCTCCTCCTTCCTTGACACACACGGAGGCGTCTCTATCTTGTCTGCCTGAGGATGCAGGGTGACACCCTGGGAAGTACTACCTCCGCCTAGATACGTGCACTCGGTACTTACCGTCCTGATGCCTTATCCTTTACGTAGTGGTGGGTACGTGCCTTTTTGCTTCGGTACGTACCCC
This sequence comes from Colletotrichum plurivorum, assembly GCA_014235945.1. Lineage (NCBI taxonomy): Eukaryota > Fungi > Ascomycota > Sordariomycetes > Glomerellales > Glomerellaceae > Colletotrichum > Colletotrichum plurivorum. The sequence goes on from WIGO01000152.1 coordinate 46,544, forward strand.
AGTACCTACTGTCACAACGACGTATCGCATGGGTCCCCCCTCCAGCGCCTCCACTCCCTCATGCTTTCCCCTTTGAGCGGCGGCCCCCACTGTAAATGAGCCTTTCACACGTCAAGGCATCCCATGGTGCCGTCCTCAAGGTCTCGCACACGATTACTACATCGTCGTCGCTCTGAGGAAGGCGAACTCTCTGGAAATATAAGTAAACCCAATCCCCCCCTTTCAGCACAAGTCTCCGGATCATCACTTTCACATCAATCACATCTTTTCCAACTTGGTCATTAGATCGACTGACATCCATCTTAAAACATTTCTTCCACTTACACAAACAATCAACCATCTCCACCACCACCACCAGCATCACTGCTTCCCACTCTTCTTCATACACACACACCCAACATGTCGTCGACAACATACACCAAGAAGGCCGTCCACTTCGGCGCCGGTAACATCGGCCGTGGTTTCGTCGCCTGCTTTCTCCACAACTCCGGCTACGAGGTCGTCTTCGCCGATGTGCAGGACGCCCTCATCGACAAGCTGAACGAGACTCCCTCATACCGTGTTATCGAGGTCGGCGCCGAGGGCACCAACGAGAACGTCATCACAAACTACCGCGCCATCAACTCGAAAACTCACGAGGCCGACCTTGTTGAGGAGATTGCCACTGCCGACGTTGTCACCTGCTCTGTCGGCCCGAACATCCTGAAGTTCATCGCCCCCGTCATCGCCAAGGGTATTGATAAGCGACCCAGCGACCTGGCTCCCATTGCTGTTATCGCCTGCGAAAACGCTATCGGCGCCACTGACACCCTGGCTGAGCACATCAAGGACCCCCGCAACACCCCGCCCCACCGCCTTGAAGACTACCACGAGCGCGCTCGCTTCGCCAACTCTGCCATCGATCGCATTGTCCCTGCTCAGGACGCCAATGCCGGCTTGGACGTGACGCTCGAGAAGTTCTACGAGTGGGTTGTTGACCGCACGCCTTTCGACCAGATCCCCAGCATCGAGGGAATTAACTGGGTTGATGAACTCGCTCCCTTCATCGAGCGCAAGCTGTACACTGTCAACACCGGCCACGCCACCGCTGCCTACCACGGATACAACCGCAGCAAGCGGACCGTCTACGATGCTCTCCAGGACAAGGCTATTATGGCTGAGGTCCGCAAGGCTCTCGAGGAGACCAGCAACCTGATTATCACCAAGCACGGCATCGACGCGACTGCGCAGCGCGAGTATGCCGCAAAGATCATCCGCCGTATCGGCAACCCGCATCTCGAGGATGCCGTCGAGCGTGTCGGCCGTGCTCCGCTCCGCAAGCTTAGCCGCAAGGAGCGCTTCATCGGCCCCGCTGCAGAGCTTGCCGAGAAGGGTGAGGACTGCTCGGCCCTGCTCCGCGCTGCCGAGATGGCCTTCCGCTTCCAGGAGGTTGAGGGTGATGATGAGAGCAAGGAGCTTGCCCAGATCATGTCCGAGAACGGACCCGAGGATGTTGTTACCAAGATCTGCGGTATTCAGCCTTCGGAGAAGATTCACCCCATGCTCGTCAACGTTGTCCGCAGGGTTCAGGCCGACAGCGAGGAATGACTCGACTGCCGACTATGAGATCTGTGTCACGATTAACGGATTTTGGGTATGATTTGGAGTTCAGCATATATCATGGGTTATGGCAAGGCGTTGGGGCATATGGGACATTACAGTCTTGTGGTGATTGTGTCTCTCAATTGGCTTTGACTTGACAATTCAGCAAGCACCAAATTAGCTCTTCAATGAAATAAATATTTGTATTTCAAACAATACTTTTTCCACACGTGAACGTTGAAAGTTACGATGGATATGTTAGCCACCAGATATTACTGCTTTTGTTAGGTACGTGTTCGCTTATTTTTCGTCCTGCACCTGATCTGGTATGCGTCAAAGTGACACCGGCATGTCGCTGTAGACCTTACAAAGGCATTAGGATCTAAAAATTACGAATGTCACTGCAATTGTAGTCAAGGAGTATTCAACTTGTATCGTGATGTAGGTAAATGAGGGGAGCATATTGGCCGTGTCCAGGCTCACGATTGACAGGCTGGCAGTGGCACGGTCGCTGGACCCTGTGCCTAAAGTGTGGCTAGTGCACAGACTTGCGGCGAGCGACTGTGGCTTGAGGAAAGTGTTTGTGCCTTAGGCAAAAGCCACTCTACTCAGGCACCAATCAGCTCCTGAACTCGCGGTAGGGACACATCTGTTGAAGCTCGAAATACCGACCTGCCCAAAATTGCGACTGCCACAGCTCTGGAAGCCATCAATTCCCACGACCCACGTTCTCGAGGCTCTCCGAACATACTCCGCGACCGGCTTCCAGCAGCTCATTTCAATTCGCCCTGCGATATACCTAATACTCTGGAAGACGACGCATGATCCCTTCCTGAGAGTCGAATACCCAGCGCCGCACATACCCACCCCACTTCGCTTCTCGTGGACAACGTCGCCTTTTCCTCCCTCTCTTGCTGGCACTTTTTCTATAGGCGTTCACGATGAAGGTCGACGTGAAGGTACGAATCAATCTGATTTCATTCACCCGATTGTTTTGGAATTCGCGACAGGAGCTATCTGGTCGGGCTCGCGGGAAGCTCCACAGCTACCGCCAGTCTGTCATCTCCTGAATAGCTCCAGAAGTAGCTAACCTGTCCGTTCAGCGACAACTATTCGCCCGCAGCGAGCGGGTGAAGGGCATCGACTTCCACCCCCAAGAGCCATGGATCCTCACGACCCTCTACAGTGGCCACGTCTACATCTGGTCATACGAGACGCAGCAGATCGTCAAGACCTTCGAGCTCACCGACGTCCCCGTGAGAGCCGGCCGATTCGTCGCAAGAAAGAACTGGATTGTCTGCGGCTCCGATGACTTCCAGATCCGCGTATACAACTACAACACCTCGGAGAAGATCACCTCCTTCGAGGCCCACCCCGACTACATTCGCGCCATCGTCGTCCACCCGACGCAACCCTTCGTGCTGACCGCCTCCGATGACATGACAATCAAGCTGTGGGACTGGGAGAAGGGCTGGAAGTGCGTGCAGGTTTTCGAAGGCCACGGTCACTATGTCATGGGCCTCGCCATCAACCCCAAAGACACCAACACCTTCGCGTCCGCCTCCCTGGACCGGACCGTCAAGATCTGGAGCCTCGGCTCTGCGACCCCCAACTTCACCCTCGAGGCGCACGAGGCCAAGGGCGTCAATCACGTCGACTACTACCCCCACTCTGACAAGCCTTACCTCCTGACAACCTCCGACGACCGGACTGTCAAGGTCTGGGACTACACCACCAAGTCTCTCATTGCCACCCTCGAGGGCCACACGAATAACGTCTCGTTTGCGTGCTACCACCCCGAACTGCCAGTTATTATTTCCGGTTCCGAGGACGGCACCATCAGGTTATGGCACGCCAACACCTACCGCTTCGAGCAGTCGCTCAATTACGGCCTGGAGCGCGCCTGGTGTGTCTCCTACCAGAAGGGCAAGCAGGGTGTGGCTGTTGGTTTCGACGATGGTGCGGTCGTTGTCAAGCTGGGTCGCGAGGAGCCAGCGGTGTCGATGGACGCATCAGGAAAGCTCATCTGGGCGCGCCACAACGAAGTAGTCTCGGCCATCATCAAGGGCGGAGGTAAGTTTTGGCAACCATGGCGGGCTGGCATGGCCATCGCTGACAGCTGCAGATGCTTCCATCAAGGACAACGAGCCTATTTCTCTCCCCGTCAAGGAGATGGGCACATGCGAAGTATACCCCTCGACCCTCATCCACAACCCGAACGGCCGATTTGTCGCAGTCTGCGGTGACGGCGAGTACATCATCTACACGGCCCTGGCGTGGCGCAACAAGGCCTTCGGTTCTGCCCTGGACTTCGTCTGGGCCTCCAAGGAGAACTCCAACGACTTTGCCATCCGCGAGTCGGCCACCAGCGTCAAGGTCTACAAGAACTTTGTCGAGAAGACGGGCGGTCTTGACGTCGGCTTCCAGGCCGAGGGCTTGACTGGTGGCGTTCTCCTCGGTGTCAAGGGCCAGGGTGGTATCTCGTTCTTCGACTGGCAAACCGGCAGCTTGGTCAGACGGATCGAGGTCGAGCCCAGAGAGGTATGTTGTTTGTTACAACGTTCGCACAGGTTCAAATACTAACTCGGACAGGTCTACTGGTCTGACAGCGGTGAGCTGGTTGCTCTCGCATGCGAGGACACTTTCTACGTCCTGCGCTTCTCCCGCGACGCCTTCATTGAGGCTGTCCAGACCGGACAGATTGACGAGGACGGCGCCGAGTCCGCCTTCGAAGTCATCACCGACATCAACGAGAGGTAGGCTGAATGTCCGGATGAGTAGACCAACGCTAACACGAGACCAGCGTCCGCACGGGAGAGTGGGTTGGCGACTGCTTCCTCTACACCAACAGCACAAACCGATTGAACTACCTCGTCGGCGACCAGACCTACACCGTGTCTCACTTCGACCAGTCCATGTACATCCTGGGCTACATCCAGCGCGACTCGAGGATTTACCTCGCCGACAAGGATGTCTCCGTTACCTCGTTTGCCCTGTCCCTGCCCGTCCTCGAATATCAGACTTTGGTCCTCCGTGACGACATGGAGACGGCGCAAGAGCTGCTGCCCACCATCCCCGCCGACCAGCTCAACAAGATTGCGCGCTTTTTGGAGGGCCAGGGCCACAAGGAGCTGGCCTTGGAGGTCGCGACCGACCCCGAACACAAGTTCGAGCTCGCTCTCGGCCTCGGTCAGCTCGACACCGCTCTCGAGCTTGCGAGGGATGCCGACGTCGAGCACAAGTGGAAGACGGTCGGTGACGCGGCGCTTGCAGGATGGCAGGTTGCCGTCGCACAAGAGTGCTTCACCCACGCAAGGGATCTCGGCTCCCTGCTGCTGCTGTACTCCTCCACCTCGGACCGCAGCGGTCTGTCAAAACTGGCCGAGCAGGCCCAGGAGGCCGGCGCCCACAACGTCGCGTTCAGCTGCAAGTGGCTGCTTGGTGACGTCGCCGGCTGCATTGAGATCCTCACCAAGACCGGCCGGTTAGCCGAGGCCGTTCTCTTCTCGCAAACATACAAGCCGAGCCTGACGGCGGACGTCGTCGCGCAATGGAAGGAGAGCCTCGACAAGGGCAAGAAAGGCCGCGTGTCCAAGATGATCGGTGTCCCCGTGGAAGACGAGGAGCTCTTCCCCGAGTGGGACGAGTGGCTGCATCTGGAGAAGGAGGGCGCCGCCGCGCCCCCGGTGGCCGAGGTCAAGAAGGTCAACGGAGCGGATTCGGCCGAGGAGGCGGAGGAGGAGGCGGATTCGGCCGAGGAGGACGACGAGGAGGCCGAGGAAGACGACGAGTAGGAGAAGCCGACTTCGTTTGGCTCGGGTGGAATTCGATTACAAGTATGGATGAAGGGGGGGCGGGGATCGAAAAAGGCCTAGATGTCGAAGGGGTTTTGGTCCTGCCTCGACGGGCGTTGACGGTAATGATCATGCCTTGCAAATAAATGGAAGCTGTTTTGTGCGTATTACATCTTATTTGTGTTTCGAGGGTCAGTGTTTGACGGTGCCTCGTGAGGACTGGTTCACGTTACCAGGGAGAAAAGAAACGGTTGCTATACAGAGTACATCACACGGATTCCCACGTCAGTAAGTCGGGCACACCTCCCCGGAAGCAGAGGTCCTCAAAGCCCAGCCCTCGACCCTGTCGAGTCCCCAGACGACGGTATACAGAAGCCTCGCAAACTCGTCCACGTCGGCGGCCGCCGCATTGACGAACAGCTTGTCAGAGTCGAACGACTGCAGGAAGTACGCCCCACCGTCCGAGTCGTCGCTCTCCTCTAGCTTACGATAGAGGGCCGACCACCGGGCGGGCGATGGGGCGTCCCACAGCCCGGCGCGGGCGGTGAACTTGACGCCGCCTCCGGGGTTTTGCCAGGCAGCGACCCGATCCCCTCCCTTGAGCGCGAGGTAGACGTCCACGGTGCACGTAACCGCGAGCCACGTGCGCCGGACGGACTCGGACACGATCCAGAGGTACCACGCCGCGAGGTCCGCGTCCTCGGGGACCAGGACTCCTGAAGCTAGGGCGACGGCCACGGGGCACTGCGTCGACGCGGGGGTGAAGGTCGCGCGGAGGCTCTGGGCTTCGTGGGACGCGGTCTCCCAGAGTTGGCTGCTCCAGAGGACCAGTGTCGGGATGTGCGACTCTGCGGCCGCGCGGTGGCGGACGGAGCCGTCGAAGAGTCGGAGGACGGTGTAGATTAGTAAGGCTTGGACGCGGGCTAGGTGGTCACGCGTTTCGAGGCTGCCGCTTGGGGTTTGTGAGGTTATCATTGCGGAGACTTTTTCATCCAGTATGCGTATGACGAGGGACTCGTTTTGCGGAGTTGAGTGGTGGTATAAAGATGCCAAGGCCAGGGCGTCCTGCAAAAGGGGAGGGAAGGGGTTGGGCGAGGCGTAGATGCCGCGGTGGATGAAGGGGTTGTGGCCGTCGGTGACCCAGCGGAGGATCCAGGACTGCATGGCGCGGGTGAAGTTTGTCAGCGCGCGGGTTGGGTAGACGTCGTTTACTTGGGGGTGGCGGTGGGAGATGGTCCAGGAGGAGGGGGAGAGGAACCAGGTGCTTCTCGTGACGGCCTCGATGATGTCGCGGCGGCGGGAGAGGGGGTTCTGCATGGGGGCAGGTGTTGGATAGCGTTGCTCCTGCGGGATGGGCGCGGACGGGAGGAGAGGGATGTCGGTCCAGGGGGTTGTGTTCCAGAGATTGAAGGATAGGGGGCCGGCGTCGAGGGCGAAGAGGTCTGTCGCCGGGGCTGCAGTGGATGACGTCGTGATCACTGCGGGCTCGACGCTGGCAGCGGCATCTAGCATGGGATGCTGTTGCTCGCGCCGGCGTCTCTTGGATGGAGGGTAGCGGCAGTCGATGTCCCTGTCCTCGCAGCGGGTGCATGACGGAGTGCCCTTGTCGCAGCGGCGTTTGGAGGATGTGCAGGCTAGGCATGCCTTTTGCTTGGATGGGCGTGCCATGGTGTTCGTCCGCCTTGGGTCCTCCGTTGCGGGAGAGGAGCGGAAAGCGGAATCGGTACAGTATAGATTCCTGCGGATGATGAGCGGATGCTGCTATTACTATACGTGATGGGGAAGGTACACGTACTTTTGTCTACCGCTTGAACATACCTTTTTGCTTAGATGAGCATGTCATTTGTGTTTCGTCCGCCTTGGGTCCGTCCTCGACGGACAAGCAAGCGGAAAACGGAATCGGCGCGGTAAACGTTATTGCGGTTGATGAGCAAGTGTTGCTATAATAGGATGATACGCGTACTTTCGTCTACTGCCTAAACATGCGGTGGAAGCAAAACTCACAGCGGATTTTGATTCCGTCGTACTTGGCCGGCGAGATATTGTCCCGTTTACGTAAAACCAAAGAGGTAAAACAGAAGTCGAGTTTGTCAGCGGATGTGTCCGTTGCGTTGCTTGTATTACCATAGCACCACCGTAATACCATACTAAGTTGGTACATGTAAGTAAGCCGGACCGGCCGGGGGTTGCCGTAAGCGGTAGGTGGGGCATCCGCGGGTTTCCGGCGGGCGGGTTGCGGGAAAACCCCCCATTGTATTGCACCGTCTCTTCGGCCGCGCGACCGGACCTGTCTGCGGGTGCCCGCCGCTGTTTGACGTCACGCATCTGGGACGCTGTCTTGGAGGTGTACGTGTCTTTGTAACATTTACAGCAGGATTAGAGGTAAGATGGGTTGGTATAAGAGTCGACGACCTATTCGGTCTGATCGATAATGAGCTGGATCATCAAGCCTCTGCATCAATAACTATAACACACCTACTCTTACTTCAAAACCGTCGTCAAACCTCAAAGAAACCTCACTTAGACGATTCCAAAGAACTTACAACCTCCGCCATGGAACACTACCTGAACCTCACCTCCACCGTCGAGAACGGCAGCACCCTCGTCAAAACGATCCACAAGAAGGGCTACCCGGCCATCTCCCCCTCCCGTCCGGAGCTCTCCCAGGCCGGGCGCACCGTCCTGATCACCGGCGGCTCCGGCGGCATCGGCTTCGCCATCGCCCGGGGCTTCGCCCAGGCCGGCGCCGCGCAGGTCATCATCACCGGCCGCCGGGCCAACGCCCTCGACGAGTCCGTCGCGAAGCTCCGCGCCGAGTTCCCCGGGGGCAAGACGAAGTTCGCCGGCCGCGCGGTCGAAGTCTCTGACCTCGTCGCGACCGAGAAGCTCTGGAAGGGGTTTGAGGACGACGGCATCGTCGTGGACGTGCTAGCACTCAACGCTGCGTCCTTCGAGGCCCTTCCGATCCTCGACCAGGGGGTGGACAAGGTCTGGGCGCAGTTCGGGGTTAACGTCCGCGGGCATCTGGACTATACCGAGAGGTTCTACCATCAGAAGAACGCACCCGAGGGTCACGCCAAGGTACGATTATACCAGTATCTGTCGATTTCCAACAACAGTGTTGTATTCGAAACTAAACTTAACCTGTGAACAGTTCCTTGTCAACACGTCGACGGCAGCCATCCACGACTTCATCCGCTCCGGCCCGGTCCCGTCCTACAGCCTGACCAAGAACTCGGGCACCCTGCTCCTGCAGCAGATCGCAAAGGACACGCCCCCCGAGAAGATGCAGGTCGTCAGCTTCCACCCGGGCACCGTGTACACCGACGGCGTCGTCGGGTTCATACCGCGGGACGCATTCGACTTTGACGAAGGTGAGTCATTTCTGCTTCCGAGTGACAGAAAAGATTGCATCAAGCTGACTTTGTGCGTACAGACACCCTCGGCGGGCACTTTGCGGTGTGGGCTGCTTCCGAGGAGGCTCGATTTCTTCATGGCCGTTACATCTGGGCTGGGTGGGATCTCGACGAGGTGAGGAACGGCGAGGTGTATGAGAAGATTACCAAGAACCCTCACTTTCTTCAGATCGGCGTCGTTGGGCTGCACCAGTAACGGGGACAGTTATGAGATAGTACGAGGCTTTGCTTTCTTCGTTTCCCACGTGTTTTTCCAGTTCGATAGAGGCGGTTCAGGGGCACACCAGTTTCATTGAAATAGACCACACTTGCGACGAACTCAGCCCAAAATGAGTTTAGAAGACTCAGTTGACTACAGACCTAAATTTGTATCGAGTAACTCTTTATTGACTACAGTCCTGCGACAAAGAGGTTGCATATCCATTTGGTTGAAGGCAATGCCCCAAACACCACGCGCCCACCCGCTCGCCAAGATGGGGGACGGAAAGCTTACATTTCCAAGAGATATGTGGCACAGGGCTGAAGCAGTGGTTAAAGTGGTGGCTTGGAAGAAGTCGGAACCAGTCGTGCTTGGACTTTGGGGAGGCGAGACGCCCTAGTCCCTTTCTCGGTGTTAGCTACCTGACCTTCTTGGAAGGGATCTCCATTGCATGCAGCTGACATGTCTTCGAGGATAGCGAAGGACGATAGCGACAACAGTGATGGACGTCAACGAAAATGGTGACGGGCGACAGAGGCGACAGAGGCGACAGAGACATCATTGGCGACAGTGACTAGGAGTTGGTTTCCCACCTCTCTTCGTCATCCAACCTAGACCCCCCAAGGAGTGCTTTAAGAGCCGGCCAGCATTACGATCTTAACTCTAGGCCTTGATATACATTTACGGGAAGCCATCATCTTAACGGAATGTCAGTTTGCTCAGCTCCACGCCCGCTTCTCATTCTTCGTCCTTGCCTGAATCAGCTGAAGAGCCACGGGTGAACAAGTCATGAACTTCATGCCCATTTCTGGGGCATTTCCAAGCCAACCTCGTGCAATGGCGTCCCGGCTTGGCGGTGGGAGAAGCCAGGCCGCCCCCCGAGGCGCCCTGCTCATTGTCTCCTGGGTAGCTAACAAATCCAGGAGAAATCTTCCCCCGCCCCTCCACTTACTATCGCTACTGTTGCTAGACTATTCCGTTACTGATGATTCCAGATTTTCGTCAAATGCTTTGGAGTGTGATAGCCGACTGATGGGACATAGTTGCTCCTGGTGCCGGTACATGCAGGTTCGTCACATCATCTCTATAGAAACTAGTGGCGAGATAACCGTTCATCAGTTTTAAGCAGCAGCCGGCATGATTTTCCACTATACTATTTTACAAGGAGACGATCTGGATCAATTCTAAGCAGAAAGCCGCTTAGTCCAACGGCTAGCTCGGCCGCCGCCCCTGTGTTATGCCTCGTCGAAACTGCACTAAGCCCATCTCATCTAGCCGTTGCATGCCTCACTCAAATTCGTCTTCGAAGGGGGCAATGATCAGGCACCGAAAGTTATGAAACACCTCGAAGATCTGCCTCAGCTGAACGGCCGGCACCAGCCCGATACCATGGCTAGCAACGCATCCAGACTCTAATCCTGTCTGCCTGACGTTAATGTCACGCTCGCGAGCCCATCATGCCAGAGTTAGCCTGCCGCTAGACGGGGCACGGCCGCAATGGCGGCGGCGAACTTCAGTTGCCAATATCCTTATTTTTCAAGCTTTAAATTAGAAGCGACACGATGCTGATCAGGGGTAACTGTGAGGATCCGTATATTTAATCAAGGAGTTGCCGGGCTTCCGTCTGACTGATGATCCCAACCTTCATCATCACAACAAACAACATCTTCTCTTCTCTCCATTACCAACAGACATCTCTCTTCCTGTTCTTGAAACAATCACAGTCCTTTCCAAAAATTACAATGCACGCCAAGATCGCCCTCATCGCCGCCATGGCTGGCGCAGCCGTCGCCACGGACATCCACCCGGAGCGCGTCCGCCGCGACATCCTCGCCCGCCAGACCGACCTCCCCAACATGTCTGCCGACCCGTGCCTCAGCGCTCTGGCCACCGTCTACGCCAACGCGCCCACGCCCCCGCCCAAGATCATGTCGTACGAGATGACGGCCCCGCCCCAGACGGACGCCTGCAGCGTCACCGTCCCAGCCGAGCTGAGCGCCGAGTACTCGAGCTACACGTCCCAGATCCTCAGCTGGGTCGGCGCCAACTCGGCCTCCATCGAGTCCGCGCTGTCCATGTGCTCGACGCTCACCGACATGGCCACCGAGATCCCCGTCTGCACGTCTGCCATCGGCGGCGGCAGCGGTGGTGGTGGCTCTGACTCCAAGCCCACGGAGGGCTCCAAGGAGGAGACTGCCGCCGGCACCGGCACGGCTGCCGGCGCTAGCAAGACCGGCTCCCCGTCCAAGGTCTCTGGCAACGCCGGCCCTCGCGAGACTGCCATGATGGCGGCGGCTGCCGCTGCCGCCGGTTTCGTTGGTGTTGCTGCTTTCTTGTAAACAAAATCGTTGCTGTGTCTATACCATTTGTACTTTTCTTTTCGGGAGTTGGGATAAACGAGGCTGGAACGCGTATACCGTTTGCGAATTTCCCGTCTTTATATCGGGGGTTCTTTTTGCTTAGTTTTCTATAAGACAGTTGAATAACCAAGTCCATTGAAAGAAATGTCACCGCCGAAGGAGTTTGGCCTAACTCCTATCACTAGTGACATCCCTGAACAGGCAGGACAGTTCGCCTCCATCGAACCAAGCGCGATCCTTGTTCCAAGCATTGACGATGATATCCCTTCCCCTCCTGGCCACGTCTTCAACCTGGGCCGATGAGCTCCAGCCTGGAATAGCTGTACTCAGACTCACGAGGTAAATGCCCGTTTGAAGGGCAATCCTCAGCGCCGTGCCTTCTGGCATCGAGCCCAATCCTTCGGCGTATCCCTGGAGCATCCAGAGAGCGACGTCTGCGCCCTTGAGCCAGATAGAGTACAACTCCCCGAGCATGTATCCGTGGTCCATGCCCTCCACGCCAAACTGGGCATTCTCCCAGTCCACAACGAACAAGCACGTCTCGCAACCAGCTTCCACCGGTGCGTCCGAAATCAGCACGCTTCACGAGGTTAGCCAGCGAAAGGAAAATTGTTTCGAGAAAGCGGAAAAACCTTACTTGTGCGGCCCGAAATCGCCGTTTATGACGCTCAGACTTCCACATCCGCCCTGTATCTCTCCCAAAGCCTGCTCCTTCACCTGGATAAAGACGTCCTTGGCATCGGACAGAGTCTCGGGAAACTGGTTGACCCGTTCCATCAGCCAGTCGTAGTTGATGGTGTGAACTAGCTTCTGCATTTCGCTGTTACTCGTGATTACTTGGCGCAGCGTGGTCGCGTCATGAGCCTTGGACTCCTCTCCAGCATGGGCCCCCATCGCCCGCGCCATGAGAACATGGGCTCTCTGTATGTACTCTGCCAGTGACTTGCCGAGAAGGCGGTAGTCGTGCTGCGCATTCTCTCCCGCCGGAGTCTGAAGGGTCTTCATGCAGTGCGTCTTCAAGGTCACAACGTGAGGGAGGTACTCCTGAACCTGTGTCTTGGTCGAGAAGTCGTAGTGGTAGCACTTCGGAGCTCTGACGGTAAAATTGGCTGTGGACGATTCGTCCGAGCATACTTCCACTGCCGCCAACTCCTTCAAACACGCTGCTTCCACGTCCTTTAGGAAATTAGGACTTTTGAACCGTTTAAACAAAGGGCGATGGTTGAGCTTACGCAGCGGTCCGTGGTGATTGGATTCTCCGGGAATTTAGCCATGTAGGCCTCACCGTGTTTGACCAAGACATCGGTTGAGCCGTCCTCGAGGCCTCGCGTGAGAGCTGCGTGGTAGGTGAAGTTGGATAGGCCCCCCGCCAATGTCTCTAGCGAGCTGACTGCATACGGCGTTCCGGCCAGTGATGTCTGGATTCTGCTGGCAACGTCGCCGGGGGTGTGTTCGGATGGAGCCATGTTGAAAAGTTAGTTGAGGGATGCAAGGCAAGAAAAAGGCGCGAGAGACGGAATGGCTAACTTTTTAGATCCTGGTTATAAGTTTCAATGGTTTGCAGTTGCCTAAAGGTACTTTTGTTCTCTTATCAACATCTTTCTCGGATGCCTAACGTGGGCCGCGTAAGAAATCCGCAATACGGCGGGGATGTGAGGGGACTTCATGTTGCCGAGTACCGATCTGAAATTATGGCGATAATAGGCTGAATGCCGCGAATAGGATGTGGTGCCAGTCTGCGAAAGCAGCAACAGCTCACATACCTAGGCAGCATTACTTGCACCTCAAATGACAACATGGCTTGGAGGATCATCCATCAGCAAGCGACCACCTCTTTTGCAAAGGTCGATCAAAGTCCCGATTTCCATTGCCTCACGGGAGAAAGTTATCTACTGGTTTGAATTTGTACATTGGTTCGACAAACCCCTTACTTAGATAGGCACATGTAAGCCCTCGGTCCCTCTCAGTCGCTTCAACCTAAGCGTACTGAACCCGAATGACGCAACTCAGACAACTGTGCGACTAACACTCATTCGCTTACTCCTCGAACGGCCTGACCGCCCAAGGGGTTGCCTCGGCCAGAGCCGTTGTGCACTTGGCCGCCAGCGCAGCCTTGGCCTCGGTGCTGTTGGACGAGATACAAGGCATGCCGATGCCTCCCTTGATACCATCACACAAAATCACAGGCTCGCCACCACAGGGAGTAGTGATGTTGAAGTTCTTGAACTGGATGTTGTCGCAGACGGCGCTGGGATTGGTGGAGCACGTCAGCTTCGCCACGGCGCGGCCGTACTTGCCGCTGCTGTAACCCGAGAAGTTCTCGAACAGGATGTTGGAGATGTTCATCTGCGAGGGGTACTGCGCGCAGGTGCTGGCGTTGATGTTGAAGTAGCAGGAGTCGATGAAGGCCGTGTACTCGTTGTTGGCCTGCCAGAAGTTCCGGAAGGTCACGTTGTCGATGAAGCCGTAGCCGATGTTGGGGCCGGCCCAGGTCTTGAGGCGGGCGCCGTGCTGGCCGTTCAGCATCCACACGTTCTCGATGACGACGTCCTTGACGAAGCTCTTCTCGCCGGCGTACTGGCCCAGTGAGCCGATGGACTGGCCGTGGGTGCCGTTGCAGTACATGGTATCCACGTGGATGTTACTGGCGTTCGACTTGGGCGAGAAGCAGTCGTCGCCGATGTTCACCCAAGCGCGTTCGACTTTGACGTTTTCGACGTTCAACGAGTCGAAGAAGTCGGTGTTCTTCGGCTCGGCCGTGGCATTCTTGGACTCGGCGGTGCAGATGACATCCTTGAAGGAGATGTCCTTGGCTGAGTTGAACCGTTAGCGGCGTAGGAGAACAACCAGGGACTTTAGAAACTCACAGGTCACGATGAAGGTGGTCCAGCAAGGAGAATCCTTGAGATGGATACCCTCAATAGCCAGACCGGTGGCGTTCTCAGCGTAGAACAGAATGGGACGCAGGTACGAGTTGCTTGGGTCAAGGATCCTGAAGTCGATACGTCAGTCACATGCTGCAATTAGAGAGGAGACATGAAAACAACGGAGACTTACTCGAGTCCAGCAAACTCGTTCCACCAGCGTTGGCCGTTGCCGTTGAGCACGCCCTCGCCGTACAGCTTCACGTCCTTGCCGCCCCACTTCCAGAACATGATGGAGTTCTGGAAGGGGTGGCGGAAGGCGTTGGCCTGCCAGTAAGGGGTGTCGTTGGTGAACTTGATCTCGCCCTCCCAGTGGACGTGCACGTCGTTGAGCCAGGTCAGGTCGAGCGGCTTGCCGATGATGAAGGTCTGGTTGGCCGGCAGGTACAGCGTGCCGCCGTTGTTGGCCTTCTTCAGGCCCTCGAGGAACTCGTCCGAGACGTCGTCGAGGTCGTCCTCGGAGGCCCGCAGGGTGAAGGTCTTGCGGTGGCAGTCCCGGGCGCGCTTCTGGAAGGGGTGCTTCTCGCGGAACTCCTCGATGCTGCGCGGCACGCCTGCCGGAAGCTCGACCTGGAGGGCGAGGGCGCTGCCGGCGGCTGCCAAGGCGGCGAGGAGGGACGAGACTCTCATGGCTGCGCGTGTGGGATTGGACGGCTAAGGGGGAAACACGCACACACGGTTCAGTGGGATTGCCAAGTGAGATGCCAAGAGAAGGGCTGCTCGGGAGAGGTGATCGGCCATCCATCTCGAGTTTCCAAGAGGCTGGGCCTCTTCATATACTCGCGTGGCTTGGCACAGGACCTGCATGGCCAAGACGCGTTGGCACATATCTCCTCGCCATTGCGGACTGCAACCCAAGGAATCATCATCATAGACGATGAACCACCGCCGCGCCGGCCCCAGAAAATGCTTGTTATTTTCCCCAAAGTCGGGGTAGCTCGAGCAACATGGGGACCGTCAGCGCCCCAGAGACAGGGGTTTGTTGTTGTTAGTCTCGCTTCGCCCAGCCATCTGGAAATAACCAGGGTTTTGCTGCACGAAGGGAGAAACACCGGCTCGTCGTTCCACCTATCATTCCCTCGTTCCCCCTCTCTTCCAGCAGCCGCATCAGTTCACCCGCGTAATCAGCAGACCGCTTCGTCGGGTTTCTGCCTGGCTTCGCCCTGGGCCAACAGCCTCAACTCCATCAACGGGGGAGAAGTTGGGGCAAGATGGGGAGAGATAGGCCCTTTGGCTAAGGTGGATTCGGAGATTGTGCAGGTGGCCTGCATATCGGCTCCCAGGGTCGACGGCGCCGTCTCTTCCACGGGCAACAGTGATTGATGGGATTTTTCGACCGTGGTCGCCGGAGAAAACGAACCGGCAATCCAATGGATTCAGCTTGCATTGTTAGTCAAGAATCCCCCGCACGAAGGCTCATTTTCCCCAGTTATCCATTTCTTTTCTACTTACCCCGTTTGCTCCCCGCGGCCTGGTCGTGATGTGGGCAGAAGATGGACGTGGTGTTGGTGCATGGTGGATGCATGGCCAAGAAAGGAGATCTCTCCGCGGTGCCGACGCCGCAAAGCTTCTCGCTCTCCTTGGCTACTTGGCTGCTTGGCAGCATTCGCCAAGAAATAGAGCGTGGTGTTGCTCGGAAGCAATTACCGAGGTGACGGACAGAGCTCGCACTCAGCCGAAATCATGCCGCTTCCTAATGCCGCCCTTTACCCATTTCTATGATTGCATGACCGTTGACATTTGTCGTCTTGCTATCGTTCCTGTCTTCTTATTGCCATTCTTCTCATCGTCGTTGCCCCATTTGCTTGTATCGTCCCTATTATTGTTCTCATCGCCGTCGTCCGTCATCGTCGCCGTTGTCGGTCGTCGGTCGTCGGTCGTCGTCGTTGTCGTTCGTCGTCAATGTCCGTCGTCGTGGAAATACAATATAATCGACCCTGCACAGGAAAGAGAAAGGGGAAGTGTAACATTGGAATATAATCAATTTGTGACGTGATCTGCATCTACATGTAAACAAGGATACCCTTGTAAGGGGCGGTTGCGGCTGTCTACAAGTCTTCAAGCAACACACCACCGGTTCTCCTGTCCATCAGCACCTTCGCCAGGGCCACAATATCATCCGCAATCTTCTCAGCCGCCGCCGCATCAAACAGCCCTTCGTCGTACATGATCTTCAGCACATGACGCTCTCCCAGGGACTTGGAAACCTCAACCACCAGCGCATAAGGCTGGAACATCCGCACCTTCGACTTGGCCATGACAAGCCAGCGATACTGTCCGTTGGGGTCGTCACCAGTCGTCGGCTCAAAGGGCTGGGAGAGAAACAGAACCCGGTTGCCGTGGGTCTCTCGCGACAGCCCTGCCGTGCGGTAAATTTCGTCCAGCCCAACGAGACCGTTCTCAGTCACGGCCCAGAAGTCATCCTGCAGACGTGAGAGAAAGCTTGTCACTGGTTCCATGGGCTCGAGCGCAGTGCGGAATGGCAGGAAGTTGGCGACGGTGCCGTTGATGGACTGAGGGTCAGGCAGCGCCACGTTGCGCCCGCTCAGAAGATAATCGAATCGAACATCTGCTGAGTCGGTTGATCCGGCCAACCACAGTGAGAAGGCAGCCTGGAAGATGATGCTCGGAGTCACGCCAAAGTGATTGGCAGTCCGGTCGATGTCGGCAGTGTCAATCTCTCTTCTCAGGCTTGCCGTGATCTTGGGTGACGCAACCGAGGCAAGATCGACGCCGTGTATGACCTGGTCACAGATACCCACGCCATTCATGCTCTTTTTCCAGTATCCGAGAGATGAGGTCTTGTCCTCCTGGAAAACGTGCTGCGCGAAGTCGCGAAACTCGACGAGTGGCGGCAGCGGCTCGTTACGAAGAAGGGCGCCAAAGTGATCATCAAACACGCGCAGTAGAGTGCCGTCGTACACCGCGTGGTCCATCTTGATCACGAGGTCCCACGACGAATCCTTGTGGGTGATGACGGCGTACTTGATAAAAGGTCGGCCGAACTCGAAGCGGTCCTCCCAGAAACCCTCAATGAAACTTGATATTTCTTGTTCAGCGTCTAGGTTCAGCCTCTGAAGATGCAGCTGCGAGCTTCGAAGCACGACCCCGACCCAATCCTCATGAGACACCTGCAGCCAGCTTGTGCGGAGGATGTCGTTGACCTCTGTTAGCTTGGTGGTTGCCTCGATCCAGGCGTCTGGGTGGATGCCCGCGGGCATGCGTCGTACTGTTTGGAGCACCCACATTTGTGAGTCTCTGCTGCCCTGCTTGAGAAATTCGGCTTGTCCGGGAGGGCAAGAGTAAACTAGGAGACGTGTATGTCAATACTGTGAAGACGTACTCGAAGAAGCTCTGCGGAACACTTACCATAGTCGACATCCTCATACCACTGCAGGCCAGCCCTCTCCAAGCTTTCCCGAACAATTCCAGGAGCTTTAAACACCTTCTTCGGGGCTGAAGAGCTCAACTCAATCTTTCTCATCAAAGCAGCCAAATCCTTCAGCTTGGGCGACTTGAGGATGTCGAGAACTGTCAATGTGTAACCGGCTCGGCGAAGATGGCCCGTAAGGCTGATGGCTGAGATGGAGTCGCCTCCAAGGGCAAAGAAGCTGGCCTCACGCCCAAGCTGTTCTGGAGAGACATCGAAGACGTCTGCCCAGATGGACTGCAGCACTTCTTCGGCCGGCGTCTCGACAGGGACAACTTCGTGGCTTGCGTCAGAAGATTCTAGAACACACTGTGCCATGAAGTCGTGAGGAAGATTGTCAACGACCTTTTTCAAAGTCTTACGATCAACCTTCCGCGACGCCAGCTTCGGAAAGGTGCTCATGGGGATGACAAACTTGGGCACCATGTACGTAGCCAAGGAGCCCAGACTGCCACGAAGCTCGTCGATAGTGCGTCTCAGAGCAGAAGGATCTTGTGCTCCAGACTCGTGAACTGCGGCAATTCCTTCGTCGAAGACGCAGAAGGCAACGAGATGCACCTTGCCATGGACGCTTGCGACAGTTGCAACCGTGTCCTTGACGAGACCTGAGCGGCGGATGGACTCCTCGACCTCGCCCAGCTCGATTCGATGGCCGTGGATCTTGACCTGATTGTCTTTTCGGCCGAGACACTCAATCTCACCACCCGGACGAAGCGAGCCAGATCCCCAGTTCGGTAGATCCTCGTGCCAAGGACGTGGCTGTCGATGTAGGCAGCGTCCGTGAGATCGGGACGGTTCATGTAGCCATCAGTGACTTGCGGGCCACCGATACAGAGCTCACCAACTGCACCGTAAGACTGTAAGACTTCTCCGTCGGGGTGTACGATGAAGGCCATAACAGTCGGGAACGGGGCGCCGATGTTGCCGATGCGACGGCTGTCTTGCTCAGGCGACCATTCGACGGCCTTCGTCGTGACGACCATCGAAGTCTCAGTTGGGCCGTAGACGTTCAAGATCTTGCAGCGCGGCCCCCAAACATCCACGACGTCAGAAGTCAAGGGCTCGCCACCGACTATGAGAGTTTCGAAGCGAGGAACGTCGTCGGGGCTGAAAAGCTTCGCGACGGTGGGCGTAATAATCGACTGCCGTGCGTCCATCCGATTGATGCAGCCGGTGATGTCAGAAAGCAGCACATCTGTCGGGGCCATGCACAGAGTGCCTCCTGTGCTGAGTGTGTTGAAGAAGTCTTGCACCGAAGCGTCAAAGACGTAGTTGGCGAACTGCAGAGTCCGCCACGTGCCTTGATGACGACCTTCGACCTCTGCCATGCTGACAACCGCGGCGGCGGCAGCTCGATGCGGGACTTTGACTCCCTTCGGCAGGCCAGTGCTGCCAGAGGTGTAGATGAGATAGGCGATGGAATCGGGGGTTGTGGCGACTGCAGGAGCGACTGATGCATCGCGGCTTTCAGTTGCGAAATCGCTCAAGCTGTTGTAGTTGTCGAGGATGAGAATTTCGACACCGAGGTGCTCGCGGGCGTGCTCGCCAAAGGCTGCATGCTGAGGGTGCAGGACAAGCAGCTTCGCCTTTGTGTCTGACACAACGAAGGCATTGCGCTCAGTGGGGTTGTCAGGACTGAGAGGGACGTATGCCCCGCCTGCCTTCAACACGCCGAGAATGGCAACGATCATGTCCGCAGACTTGTCGAGGACAAGGGGCACCAAGTCCCCAGGCTGAAGGCCCCGGTCGATGAGTTCGTGCGCAAATCGGTTGGCAAGCTTGTTGAGGGTTGCGTATGAAACCTGCTCAAAGCCGTTGAAGTCGATGGCAACTCTCTCGGGGCTGTTCGAGGCATGTCTCTCAAACGCGTTGTGGAGAAATTCAGCGTCGGGCATATGCAGAGTCTTGCGGTTCGAGAGCGTGTTGTAGAGAAAGTCACGTTCATCGTCGCCCATGATAGCCACCGAAGAAACCGCCAGAGCCGGTTGTTCTAGGATCTGGTTGACGATGGTCACGAAAGAACTCTCGAGAAACTCGAGGCGTCGGGGCTCCATGGCGCTAATGAGCCGAATCGTTGTAGTCTTCGCTGAGCCGGTGGTCTCTTCGACCTCAAGGACGGTTGTGTCGGAACCAGAAGCCCACTGCGGCCGAGTCCCGTGCATTCGGAAAACCTCCTTGGTCTCTGGTGGATGGGATTGCCTAGAATCCCCGCCGAGAACCAAGATGTTGACAAAAGTGTCAATCGCCTGGGGTGATAGCTTGCTGGCTCTCAATGCCCCGAGCATCCCAGCTTGGGAGTGTCTCAACAACCGGGCAAAGCCCAAGACGGTGTTTTGAGCCAGCTCCCCAAGCGTTGTCTCGGGACCGACCTTGACGCGCTGGGGTACCGTCGTCATAGTAGGTCCATCGATCGCATGAATGCCGTCGACGGGAACTTCTCTCCCAGAGATGGTGGTCGCGAAAGTCACATCTTCAGTCCCAAGTTGCCGAGAGAGCAGTATTGCCCAAGCGGCGTAAATGACCGTACCAAGAGTGAAGCCAACACTGCTGGCTCGCTCGCTGAGACTGAAACCCAGGTCGAGTTCGCGTCTGCTCGTCCATGCAGTGGGGCTGTGGTTGAGCTTAACCGCATCTGCTCCCTCGAGGTAGGCGGACCAAAAGGTCTCGGAAGTAGCGGCATCGCCTTGCTGCAAGTGACGGACGAAGTTTCTGAAGCCAGGTCTTTCTGGAACGGGCAGGCTCGAGTTGTAGACATATGCGACATCGTCATACAAGAAGCGATGCGACCAGAAGTCGAACAGGGAATGATGCATCGTCACCACGAGGACCCGATTGGCGAGAATGGCGGCTTTCCATAGCGGGCTTGATAGCTCCCAATTGAGGATCTTAATGCGCGATGAGTGTTCGTCAAGAGACTCTGAAGACTCATGCCATGGAAGGGGCACGTCGCTTCTCACGGTCTGAATGAAAGACCGTCTGTGTGGAATGAACACGGTTCGGAGGATGTCACGAGCCCGAAAGACTTGCTCGAAACTTTGCCGCAGTTTTCCGACATTGAGATGGGACACATCCCAAGTCCGAGAGTAGGTGTAGGGGTCGGAGGGGGTGTTAATCGATGCCAGCATAGTCTCCTGGAAAGGCGTGGCAGGGTAGGCGTCAACAACACCACCGTCTTGTTTCAAGTCGGATAGAAGCCCTTGATCAGTGATGAGACCGAACGGCTTTGGGTCCTGCTGGCCTTCAGGGTCAAAGGCTCTGGATTCCGCAGCGATGGTCTTCAGAGTCTTGCCGACCAGCAGATCGCTCAGCTCGATGGCGAACCCAGCCTTGCGAAGCTCCGAAACGACTTGGATTGCCTGAATGGAACTGCCCCCAAGATCCGTGAAGACATGTGATGGACGAACGGAAGACACGTCAATGTCGAGCAGGCGTGCCCAGACTTGGGCGAGCTTTCCCTCGATCTGACCCATGGCACTGTTGTCCTCAGTGCCTGCCATGAGGTTGGCGAATCCCACAGAACCCAGCCGTTTGGCTTGCTCGCGTAGGTGATGAAGGTTGATCTTCCCGTTAGAATTCTTGGGAATCTCGTCCAGAGGAAGCCAAAGCCCGGGGAGCATATAAGCCGGCAGGTGCTCCTTGAGATGGTCGCGAGCTGCAGTGACGGAGCTTCGGAAAGTGTGACCTGGGGCAATCACGACCCCGGTGACGAGGGTCAGGCGACCCTCGATGTCGACTGGAAGCGTCACGGATGCGTCAACATCATCGCAGGCAAGGAGGAGGCGGTCAACTTCCGCTGGCTCGACCTTCTGGCCGTTGATTTTGACCTGCATGTCTATCCGCCCCAGGATCTCAATCTGGCCATCAGCGAGCCTACGAGCTCTGTCGCCAGTTCTGTAAAGCTTGCCAGGCCCAAAGGGGTTGTCGATAAAGACCCGTTCTGTGAGGGTTGGGTTGTTGATATAGCCCTCGGAAAGTTGTGGACCGGAAAGACACAACTCTCCCGTGACTAGGAGGGGAGCCAGGCTCTCGGTTCCTGGCTCCAGGATGAAAGCGCCCGTGGTATCAGTCGGCGTTCCCACGACATAAGCGTTCAGAGTGCCGGATGTTGAGTCGCTGAGCTCTCGACCGAAGTTGAGCTGGGTGCATTCGCTCAGGCCATAGGTGTTTCTCAACTTCAAAGTATCGAGTCCCGCCCAAGTATCGACCAGCTCCTGTGAGATTCGCTCGCCAACGAGAGTGATCTGCCTCAGTCTGGGGACGTCATCAGGCCGAATGAGAGACAGAGCGGACGGAGTGATTCCAAGCGCGTCGATGGAGAGATTGTTGATGACCCCGGCTAAATCGCCGGTGAGAGTTTCCTTCCTGGCCAGAACCACTGTTCCTCCGTGAACGAGAGTGCCAAGGATAGTGCGCTGAGCAGCACTGAAACTCGGGTTGTAGAAGAGCAGCCAGCGGGAGAGATCATTCAGGGAATGATAACCCATTCCGCTGGTGGCGGCACGGTGAGTAAGCAGGGCGCCTTTTGGCTTGCCGGTGCTGCCAGAGGTGTAAATGACGTAGCAAAGGTCCTCGGTTGCGATGTCTTTGTCGAGGTTGTCGAAAATGTCCGGCGATTCTTCCCCCTGACCATCCAATTCGGAAAGAGCGTGCTGGACGTCGACAGTGACGGAAAGTAGGCCAAGATACTTGGAGCTTGCAAGAACAATAGTGGCTTTGCAGTCGTCGATGATCTGCTCAAGCCGATGAACCGGGCTATCCGGGTCGAGGACAGTGTATGCCGCGCCAGACTTGAGCACAGCGAGAATGGTCACGACCATCTCCCAAGAACGGTCCATGAGAATTGGGTAGACGGTCCCCTTTGATAGTTGGAGCTTTTTCGCAAGCCCGTTGGATCGCCGGTTGAGCTCCAAGAAGGTGAGGGACTCCTTGCCTTCAAAGTCGACCGCAATCTTGTTCGGACAGGAAGCCACAGTCTTCTCGAACAGTTTTGGAATCGTGGTCGGCTCCGTCACCCGAGAAGAGGTAGATTGGGCGATGATAGCTTGTTTCTCATCCTCGGAGATGAGATCCGAGCTCTTCAAGGGACGGTAACTTTTGAGGCTGAGGATGGAGGCAGCCCTCACAAGGCCAGCGACAAAGTGCTTGAGGATGACCTCTACCTCGTCGAGAGGGATGTAGGCCTTGCACTTGAGAGTCAGGCGCAGCGCATCTACGTCACTGATGCAGAGCACGACTGGAAATCGGCTCAGCCCAGGTGCGATGCACGGGGTGTTGGTTGTCTGGCTGTAGCTGACTGCAGACTCGACTGTCTTCTTATGGCGAGCTAGATGCTGAATCTCGTTGAGACCGATGAACGCATGGCGGCCAGCCTCGTCGTGGTAGGTATCGAGAGACATGGTGCTCTCCAGGATTGTCGGTCGATGATCGCCAGCGACCTGGGAGCGCACGA
Organism: Colletotrichum plurivorum; assembly: GCA_014235945.1. Taxonomy (NCBI): domain Eukaryota; kingdom Fungi; phylum Ascomycota; class Sordariomycetes; order Glomerellales; family Glomerellaceae; genus Colletotrichum; species Colletotrichum plurivorum. Next base: position 69,697 of record WIGO01000152.1, read on the forward strand.
GATATGTCTGGTCAACGCAACCCACGCAGGTCTCTGCGCCGATGAAGCTCTCATCCCTGCGCACTGTGCCAAAGATAACTTCGTCAGACCCGGTATGAGCACTGAGGACATGGGCCCAAACGACTTCGAAGAAGGTCTGTCGCCACGAGGCTGGTCTGCGCGCGTAGGCATCCAGGCTGGCGACCTTGCCGAGCTCGAGACCAGTGACGACGGCGCTCACACCGTGTCTGCTGAGCGTGGTGTCATTGACCTTCGAAGGTTCCTCGAAGACAAATTGAGGAACAGTCCCAGAGAAGGTGTTGGACCAAAATGTCTTGGACGCCTCGATGCTCTCGCGTTGTCGGTTCAAGTACCGGATGTAGGTTGCGAAACCAGCGCTCTCGATGCCGGGAAGACCGTGGAGCTGCAGAGCATAGTCGAGCTTGATCGTATGCAAGGAGGTAGTGTCGATCAGGGCTCGGTGGAAGTGTAAAATGACGCTGATCCCATCGATGTGTCTGGTGCCATCCACAGAGACGTATGCAGGGCTGTCATTCGAGGGGCGAGACTTCTTGCCAGCCTTGTTCCACCGTATTATTTCGATTCGGCGCAGAATGACGACCTGCGGCTCTCCGGATTTGGGATTGGTTGTGAGATAAGACCGGAGGCAAACGTCTAAACATAGTGTTGCATGTGTTAGCAATGTTTTCCAGCACAGTCAAGTAGAAGGTCTATAAGAGCTAAATGACAACAGAAGGGACACAGTTGTAAAGAGAGGTTTGCTAGATCGAGTGAGTTTGGGATACGTACGGTGTGAAGCAAGAGAGGTCCACGCATTGAAAATCGTTTCAAGACCGTAAGACGACGCATTGCCAGAGAACAGCTCAACCTCTGCCCATTGGACATCCTCGTTGAGTATGTCTCTCTGAATCCCGGTGGCCGGATAGACTGCTTCGATCTCAGAGAAGGTGGAGATGTTCTCGTTGCCAGGAGAATGGACTTGGAGGTCATTGTAGATTTCTAAAGAGTTGGGAAGAAAAAAGTCTTCGTGGTTCTCTATGTGACGGACCAGCTGCATTGTGAAGGCTTAAAGTTGTCTAGGTTCTTGATATGATGAAGTGGTAACTTGGCTGCAATAAGGATTCACGTACACGAACTCGGGGATGCAAGACGATGATATTATAATTCAAATCCACTAAAATTTGATCAGTACTTGACCACATATCTAATCCTCTAGTTCAGTCGGCTGCAGGCTGAAAACTGGCTGCAGTGTATCCCCTTCGCGAATAGCGCAACTCGACCGAGGATGGAAGTTCTCGTCACAGTCTGTCTGCATTTGGCCGATGGCCACCCCGAGGTCACGTCGAAGACAACAACCCTGGCGCTTCCCTCCGCAACAGAATAATCACTTACTCATGTCATCACCGCACCGCAGATCATCCGGTACCCGTGTATCCTTCAAGGGTCATCGCCAAACCGCAAACGCATACCTATGCACAGACGGGGTAGAGATGCCATCCATACGACAGCTCGCGACATTCCAGGGGCAACGGAACGACGTCAAAACTTTGGTAATGGCGTCAAGTCCCTTGCTCCGTATGTTTACGGAATGATTCATGAGGCAGAGTCGGGCGGGGGGCTGTTCGTTTCTGGAGATGCTGGAAGCGTCTTGAGATGTAGCCATCGGTTCTCTGCTCGGATAAATGTCACGGTGCTACAGGGGGGGCTGAAGAGTTGACAAGTCAAGACCAGCTTCGCCACTGACCAGCCAAAAACAACATGGAGAGGTGTAGGGTCGTTCTTTCCTATACCATGCAAACTTTGGGCTAGGTCAACAGAAGTTCAGTAATACAGCAGTTTAGGTAGAATAAAGTTGACGACCGGGACTCCTGATGTACCTTCTGCTGATTCAGGTGGGCCAAAAGAGAACTAAGCAACTAGCAACTCACTGAATAACAAGCGATTTCCGCTTGAGTTGACAAGGAAGCACTACATCTGGGAAACGCTTTCAGACCTCGGCTTGCTGCAGGAAACTTACACGGCAAGGCCGTTCTACTTACAACACAACATTGAACTCATGCAGGTCCTGAACACCACACCTTCGTCACCAAGGTAAGCATGTGTTACAGTCGGCGTGGGGGAGGCCACAAATGCCTCACTGAACATTCCAGTGAGCTTAAAGTCCGAAATTTCGGCCGAGCTTGATCTGCGAAACAGGAGAGAGCGAGGGGGATCGAATGTTCTGGCGATGATCTAGGCCTTTGTCCAGCAGTATGAGGCGTCAACCCGCTCTCATGACTGTCGAGTGCGACGCATGAAATTGCGACATGCATCAGGAAGTGTGATCATAATCCGATGACCTGTGTTGCGAGTCAGATACCATGAGAGACAACGCATCGTAGCAGTAAAGCTCATGATGCTATCGTGATCTTCTGCAGAGGATGTGATGGCTTACGCATGAGGTAGAGGAGTAGCCGAGGCGGGTAGGAAGTGGAACAAAGCGCAGGCGCGGGAGTCGCCTAACCGCGCAATGCAAGAGACATCTGACAAGTTAAGGCCCGCCAAGGATCCTGTTCGAAACCAGGCCATGTACGCCTGGTTGAAGGTCTCAGCAGGTATCCACACGCACGCACGCAAACAAAAGGCCTGGGCTGGACCAGGCTGAGCTTGCTTTCCCAAGTTGCCAGCAGCATCTGTAGGGCGCTTACTTACTAAAGTCCAGGCATGGATGGTTACATTGACTTCCCAGGGTTCTCATGCAAACCCCCCCCTGGCACAGTGTTTGCATAACTGTGTTTCTGGGTTCTCCACATCAGATGAACGACATGCTTGGACGGGAGCCGCATATTGTCAAACTCTCAGATATTCCCATGTCCTATATCGGTGAGACATAGAGGACATCATCATCAACAAACACTATGGCGACATCGCGAAAGAGAGGAGTAGGGAGCGAGAGGCGCCAACAGGTCTGAAACTCGTCGCCGCAGTCCTCAACTACATGTGCTTAAATGGAGACCTCACGGCTATTTCTTGAGCGATATCGACAGACAGAAAGCATCAAACAATAATCTCCAGTTGAATCTTTTACCATTTTTCACATCGCGTATTTCTAACGATCATGGCTTCTTGGGATGACCGCACCGTCACAAACGAGCATCTACTACCTTATGTAGACTCGAGCACAGCTCCGCCCGACATCAAGGCCGCTCTCCAAACCCTGCCGTTTGAGAGAAACATTTTCAAGGTGTGCCTTGATCCCTGTACCTACTAAGCCGCTCCATGTTCTGATCCGTGGTGGTGTCCAGCTGCTCGCCAACAGCAACGTCTTCTTCAAGCCGTTCATGACCCTGCTCTCCTCGGCCTGGAACTCGAACCGCAAGATCCGCTCGACGGACTGGCAGCTCATCGTCCTGCGCACTGCCGCCACCCTCGACGCCCCGTACGAGTGGGACGTCAACGAGCCCGTCGCTCGAATCTTTGGCTTCACCGACGAACAATTCGCCGCCCTGCGCAAGGCCGACGAGCCCCTCCCTGTGGGGCTCTTTACCCCCCGCCAGCGCCTTCTCGCCGGGATTGTTGAGAAGCTAGGGCGCCAGAACATGGTTGACGTTGAGACGATCGTGGAGGTGAAGAAGACCTTCGGCGACGAGGAGCTTACTGAGATCTTCTTCGTGCAGAGCATCTACAGTTTCTTAGCGAGGTTCATGAACAGCGCCCGCATTGACTTCGACGAGCCGATTCCGGGCTTGGAGGATATCCTTCGGAAGTACAACGCTAAGGCCATCGAGAAGGAGAAGGAGTATGTAGACTAGACTTCGGTTTCCCAGACAGACTGAGTATCACCACATTCAATCGAATTGCCAGTTTCAGAGTATGAGTTTTGTGACGCTGCAAAAGTGGAACCACTGCAAGCAGTGCTGGTTATCTACACCTATGTACGTGTCACGACAAGCTTGAAGACATCCTTTCTTCCTTGTTTGGGGAGAAAATGTAGATAAAGTGGTGCGCTGTCAGGGGATATGCGAGAGGTAACAACTACCTACTAGAGATGACAAGGAATGGATATAATAGATACCAGATAATACGTGGTCAATATCGGTTACAGTTTTTTTATTGTTTGCATTTTACGTGGTACACTTTAAGGGGTGAACTGTGACAATCTTTTAGACGGTTGCGGCAGCAGATGCGCAGATGGACACTAGATAACTACCGTAAACTACTCTAAACTTATTCATTTCTTTCTATGTGCACCGACGAAACTGTTGGGATAGAACAGGTACTATTGCTAGCGTTGGTGCGTAATTAACATGGCAGTAAACACCCATTCGCTCTACATCTCAGTAGTTGAGATCAAGCAGTCTTCAATGCAAAATTCAAACGGATTCATACCGTAGCACTCTCTTTGCATCCCCGATCCGTGGAGCTGCCTCCGAGCCCCCTGAAGCAACTGCATCTTTGACCTGCTCCTCAAAAGCCCCCCTGTCTCCAGCTGACTCGGGAACCTGGACCTCTTGGACATTGGGTGTAACCAGAGTGCCGCGGGCGAGCAGGTCTTGAAACCAGAGCAGGAGGGATTCCTGCTGCGCCGGGGTGCGTTTCCCGAGCTGCTCGGAGAGTCGGAAGTTGCGAAACCTGACTTCCGACCAGAAAAGCAGGCGCTGCGTGAGACGGACTACACCTTCCGCGCCCCCGAGAGACCCGTAGTCGACGTACGTTCCCCCGTGGGACAAGATAGACGAAAGCCGCTCGCCGGGCTCGCCGAAGACGGCATCGATGGCGAGCACCACGCGGCCGCTGGCAGATGCCGAGGCGAGGGCCGGATGCGACTTTGCCCCAAGGGCCACCAGCTGGCTTTCGGTGATGACTGCGTCAGCGCCCTCGCCCAGAAGCGACACCTTCAGGGTCGCTAGGTCATCTTCATCGCGATCGCGTACGACGCTGCAGGTGTGGCAGCCCCTGACGCGGGAAAACTGCGCAACGAGTCGGGCAATGGTGCCAGAGCCCGCGTTCTGGACGATCCAGTCGCCGGGGTTCAGATCACGCATGTCCTCGACGAGAAGGTACGCGGGCAAGAACGCCATCCTCAGGAGGGATGCGCCGACAAGGTCGGAAGTGGGCGACAGGCGGATCACGTCGGCGGCATTGAGGAACGCTCGACTGCGCCACGTTCCCAGCCCGTGACGGCGTGGGATGACCAGGTCTCCAGGACTCAAAGCCCGCTCTGAGGACGACGTCGATTCACCCCCCACGGCTTCGACGCGGGCAACGCCGTCGTATCCAAGCACGGCCTCGTCGTCGTGATCGTAAGATGGTTTGACGGGATATCGTCCCGCAATGACCAGCAGGTCCTGTGGGTTGATCGGGGAGACGAGAAAGGACACAAGGATGCTGCCGACAGGGAGAGAAAGTCCCGCGTCGTTTCCCTCGGGGTAATGGAAGCTGATGGCGTTTGGCGAGTCAGTCGCCGACTTGGAACGAGTGATGATCATTTTGATTGGCTCAAGCCCGAGATGTTGACAGGATGATTGATCTAAAGCGGAAGAGGGTTCGATGCAAAGTAGAGCTCATGCAGGATTAGAATCTCATGGAAGGATGCGCCTCAGTATTATGCTTGAAAGAAATAGTCAAGGACGGTCACTTCTGCGAATTCGAAGGCTTCATCAGGCGAGAAAAGGCCCCATAGTCACACCCTACCTAAGCGCGCAACATGTTAGGCGTGGGGGTTTGTTGGCGTTGGGCAGTTCAAGGGGTCTGTACCCGTTCCAAGCAGGCAGAATGATGCAAACCACCCCTGGCCTAAACCTCATCGACGAGGCCTTGGCCAAGTGCCTGCCAACGACCTAGAAATACTACACAGTGCCGTGTCATTAAAGTTTAGTTGCGCAGATGCGGACTGGGGAGGTCCAGACGGCAGCGCCGCATCTCGGGACCCACCGGAGGCGGCCCGGACCGGGGGCCTTGGATCCACTTCCCGGATGAAGAGAGATTCGCAATAGGTTACATTTCCCGATTCGCCATACCAACCCCCGGGCATGATGCCACCCTGATTTCTAAGCGCAAGCACAGTTTAGGGGCCCATTCGGGGCCGAGAAATGCTGTTGGCTGGGCGTGCTTAACTCCACGGAGTTAGTTGATTTCTACATAACCAGAAATCGAAGATAACCCCTGACAAGCCACAATGCTCAGAACTGCTTGCTTGATATAGACTTCTCGTCAAGGTAATTGGCGGATTGGTTTTCCAATTGGACGAGTTTTGGGTTCCAAGAATTATTTTTGTCTCTGCTTCTGTCACGCCTCCTATTGACGCCATGTCCGAGTTGGAGAAGAACGCCGCTTCAAGCGTTGATGGCACACTCTCAACCCCATCGCCATCATCCCCCCCTTCAGACAAGGAGACCAACTATCATGCTCCGGACAACAACGTGCCCGAGGATGATCCTCCCAGGACAATTCACGGTGTCAAGGTAACTTCAGCCCAACCCTAATCCTGCCTCTCTCAGCCGACAACACGAAGGATCGAACGACTGGAGTAATGTGGTGAAGCTAATCTCCTCTTCAACTACTAGTGGTTCCTCGTCATCTGCGCGCTTCTTTCTGCCTTGTTCCTGTACGCGTTAGACAACACTGTCGTTGCCAATGTCCAAGGAAAAGTTGTCCAAACCTACCATCGGGTTGACCTTGTTCCCTGGCTGGGCGTTTCCTTCGCTCTCGCTTCCGCGGCCACGACCCTTCCGTGGTCCAAGGCCTACGGAACCTTCTCCGCCAAGAAGCTCTACCTCGGTTCGACCACCGTTTTCATGGCCGCCTCTGCCTTTTGCGGCGCCGCGCCGGACATCAACTCCTTCATCATCGGCCGTGCCATTGCCGGCGCCGGCGGGTGCGGCATGTACATGGGTCTTTTGACGCTCCTCTCTGCAACCACCACCAACGCTGAGCGGCCGAAATACCTCAGTCTTACCGGGTTCATCTGGGGTATCGGCACAGTGCTTGGACCTGTCGTCGGAGGCTCCCTGAGTGAAAGCAAGGCCACCTGGAGGTGGGCGTTCTATCTGAACCTGCTCGTCGGCGCAGTGATCGGACCCATTTACTTCATTCTGCTTCCAGACTTCAAGCCGCAAGCCGGAGTACCGTTGATCCAGAGGCTGGCGCAGATCGACTTCATCGGCTCAGTCCTATCAATTGGAGCCATGCTCTGCGTCATCATGGCCATGAACTTTGGCGGTGTTCTCTGGGATTGGAATAAGGGAGAAAGCATCGGTCTGTTCGTGGCCGCTGGCGTTCTGGCCATTCTCTTCGTCCTTCAGCAAGTCTTCTTCATTGGAACTTCCAAGACGAACCGTCTGTTCCCGATGCATTTCTGGAAGAGTAGAACCATGATCTGCCTCTTCTTCACCATGAGTAAGTTCACTTCCCTGTGGGCTAGCGCGGGTCACTGACGATTCTTTCCAAGTGCTTGCAACTTTTGGTAGCTTCATCGGGATATTCTACCTGCCGTTGTACTACCAATTCACACGAGGCACGTCCGCCGTGGAGACGTCGGTTCACCTGCTGCCCTTCATCCTCTTCCTTGTTGCCTTCAATCTCCTCAACGGCCAGTTCATGGGCCGCACCGGTTACTACTACCCCTGGTACATAGCCGGTTCCGCCTTGGAGCTGATCGGCGGTGTCCTCCTCTGTAAGTCGCGGGTTATCCTAAACGAATACATGCCTTTCACGTCTGAGACTAACCCAACGTACAGACACCGTCGACGAGCACACCTCCAACGCAAAGATCTACGGCTACACCATCATCCTAGGCACGGGCGTCGGCTGCTTCTGCCAGGCCGGCTTCGCAGTCGCGCAGATGAAGGTTGCCCCGGGCGAGATCCCGTACAGCGTCGGCTTCATGACGGTCGGCCAGATGATGGGCATCGTCTTCGGGACGGGAATGTCGGGAGCGCTCTTCGTCAACTACGGGCAGCGCGCGCTCGCCAAGGTCTTCCACCACGTGTCGGTCGGCGAGATCTCCGACGCCCTCGCCGGCGTCGGAAGCGGGCTGATCGACTCGGCGCCGGCGGACGTCAGGGCCGAGGCCATCCACGGGATCACGCGGGCCATCCAGCTGGCGTATGTACCGATCATTGCCGCCGGCTCGATCTGCCTGATCTGCAGCGTGCTCATGCGGAGGGAAAAAGTCTTCTGAGGGAATATCGAAGGAGTTCGGACAGACCGGCATTGGATCGAGCCGTGATTGACCCTTCTTGTGCGAACACGGGGCTAATTTCGGCCGCAAGTAACTGATGGCGCACCTCATCTCCTGGGCCATTGAGGCTTGGGGACTTTCATTCAGCAAAATTATAGCTGAAATTAGTCATTGTCGCTGTCGTCCGTCATCATTACTCCTGCCTGTTATTTGTACTGCTTGTTCAGCTTGGGACTGTAAGGTAATAGTTTCCAAATTGTAGCATATTGAATCGCGATACCGTCGTTGGAGAATGGTTGGATTATGTTCTTAAGACACTAATAGCGAGCGTTGTCACATAACCATCCCCATATGAAAGCCCATTGACCGTGTTTCTATCCCGTTGACCTGTTGATCTACTGAAGGGTGACCTTTCCGTCGGTGGAGTCCTCCATGAAGATGCCGCCAAAGATGACCGCCTCGTTGATGCCAGTGGGCTGGGCCGCAGTGCCGACGGGGTTCTTCTGCAGAGAGAAGTGGTACTCGCCGAGTCCAGCAAGGTCTGTCGCAGTTTGTCAGCATTGCTAGTGTCTTTCGCGGACTTGTTCAGACGTGTCACTCACCATTCTGGACGGGCTCGGTGACCTGCTTAAGGGGCTCGTCTCCGGTGCTGTGGAAGACTTGAACGGTGCTGCGGGGTAACGAGTCAGCCATCTGGTCCCATACACGTAATTCGATGTGAAGCGAGAGAAGAGACATACTTCGCAGTGAAGTCCATCTTGAGCGCAAAGTTCTCGAACTTGCCCTCGCCGAAGGGGGTGGAGAAGATCTTCTGGGCGCCGGCGGGGTTCTTGGAGTTGCCGAAGACGGCGATGTCGTTGCCGTTGTCGGCGCCCGTGCGGACGTCGATCTGGTGGAAGCTGAAGTCCTTGGACTCGAGGTTCATGACCTGGTAGTCGTGGGAGGCGTTCAGGGGCTTGGCGGCGTCGCGCTGGATGGAGAAGTGCATGGTGCGCACGCCCGTGACGGCCACGTCGTTGAGCTGGGAGCGGATGCTGGGTAGCAGGTCGGCGCGGCGGATGTTGGACTGCGCCTCGCCGCCCTTGGGGATGAAGACGGACTTGTCGTTGATGTTGATGGCGAAGGCCTTGGTGTTGGTGGCCTTGTCGAACTGCGTGGTGTCAGGGGCTGGGGTTTAGTGACAACAGGATGGAAAGGCTTACCAGAGAGGCCTGTCCCTCGGGGAAGGTGATGATGTCGCTGAACACGAGGCCTATTCTACTGTTAGCTGCCAAAATGAATCTCTCCCGTCTGTCTCTAGCACGGCTTACCATCTCCCTTCACGACAGCGCTCTTGAACACGCTCTCAAGAACATTGAAGCTCTCGGGCGTGGCATCCTGCTTGATGCGGCCGTCGGGCAGGACAAGCGCAGATGTGTTGGAAGCACCACCGCCTCCAGCAGCTTTACCGCCACCCCCGGCAGCTTTGCCGCCGCCGCTGCCGCCGGCGTTGGCGGTGCCGTTCTTGGCGCCGCCCGCCTGGTTGCCGCCGCCCTTGTTCCCGGCCTTTTCGCCGCCCTGCTTTCCGGTGTTGCCGCCCTCCTTCGCGGCGTTGGCGTTGTTGCCGCCGCCTCGGGCCTCTATGGCGGAGCCGACGTCGGCGGGGAGGGGTCCGGCGGCCACGGAGGCGGCCAGAAGACCGAGGAGGGTGATGAAAGTGGGCTTCATGTTGTCTTTTGTTTTAGGTCCTCGGGAGGAAACTCTTCTAGAGAATGTAAGTTGAATTAAAAGAGGTTGAAACGAATGGCTGCACAAGGAGCAAGTGGCCGGCACTGCGCGAAAGAAAGAATGGAAAAAAAGAGGAAGAGACGGGTGAAAAGAGCCGAGAGACCGTGGTTGTCAAAGTGAAAGTGACGGATCAACCAGAACATCTCTTGTCGACGCCGGCGCCCATCGTGAAGATATATACTGAGCCCCTCAACTGCGGAAGCCTCCGCCGGCAATAGCGTCTCGTCCCACGCCATCCGAAAATTGAGTTCAAAACTTCAGACTGCATCTGTCCGCACACTTGCGACGAAGTTTTTCTCTCCGTTCCTGACTCGCAACTTCGGGGGCAGGAGAACGCAGTCTGATGTTTTAGACCGAAAGTCTAAAAGCGCGTGCACGCATTGCGACAATGCTGACACTTGCCCGGTGGTGTGGTGTGGTTGTCTCGAGGGAGTTCGCAGGAGTCAAGGAGACAAGAGAGAAGGAGACAAGAGAGAAAAAGTCTAAAAATGACGATGTTGCAACTGTTGGTCGGCGAAGTTGAACAGGGGTCCGGCTTGTCAGGGGTCGACCGCAACGCTGCGAGTCAACCAGAGGGGAGGGAGTTTTGGCCAAGAAGTTCGAGTTTCGTCGCACGACGGGCCTCCGTCTTGGGAATGTATGGGAACATGGTTCCATGGGGTTCGGGACCTTCGGACGATAAGGCTATTTCGCGGTCCGCCCTGCCCATATTGCTCCCGTCCGCCGGCCTCACCCCTGTCGCCGGACGTCCCGAACTTTCCGCATGCCGTCCATGGGTTGTCTTTTCGTCCTTTGCTAATCTTGTCATGTCTTTTTTCCGCGTCAACTGCGAATGCGAGGTGCCTGCGTGGTAGAATGGGACTTTGGGCATCCCGGGAACGGATGTCGTGAGCCAGACGCCTACGCCCGCCGCGGCCTGTGAGCATTGGGCGACGTTGAGCACATTGTCACAGCATCATCCATCGGTTTTTGTTCGTATTATATGTCCAGCGAGGTTCGTTCCGCAGCCTTCCATCTGATGTCAACGCGGCGGCACTGAGCAGCATTGCATCGATTCACCTACAAGACCAAGAGATCTATGTGTGCTAAGACGATCTTAATGCCGTGAGATCGGACTGTAATCATCCCAACCAGCGGGTTGTGAGTAGTTGCCGCGAACAAGGGCCTCTTTTAGAGGGTGACACCCGGTGGCTGGAGCACGCCTGAATCTCGCCGGCCACCGGCCACGCTTCAATAATACAGCAGGTATTACCCCCTTCTCATCGGAATTCTTTCTGTGTTCTTCCAGAAGCCAACATGCGATTTCCGGAGAGACTGAAACGCCAGCCACGGGGAAGCAGCATTCGCAGTTGGTGCATGGTCCATGACAAGCACGTCAACGGCGCCCTCGGAAAGCTGCATGCCCACTCGAGACGTGGAATTGAAAACAGGGGCAGGAAAATCCCCGAGTGGTACCCCCTCGCAAGGAACAGATTGCTGGAGATAGTCCAACGTTCCCCGAGCGAGTAGGGTAACACCTTGACACGGCTTGTTATCCGGTTGTTGCCGATCCAAGGCCAATCTCAGACACGAAGGCAATAAGAATCGATGGCATGGGGAGATGGAATACGATTCAATTGTAGCCGGAAGGCCGCAAAGTCATTTCGGGACGACTGGTACTGCACATAATTTCAACCTCAACCTACTCAAATAGACAAATATATAAAGTATTGGTCGGCCTGTCTGGGAATGAAAGAGAGGTTCGAGTGACTGGCCCAGTGCTCAGGTATGAAAGTTAAAATCAACCAATACATCATAATGGATAGTAAACCGACAAATTCGATACTGAAATTCGCCAGTGCCTTGAGATTGCGGCTTTACCATGTCATGGAATCTGCTAACACCGGATGAACGTTATCGACCTCATGAGCCATATACACAATACAGCACATCTGGCAATCTAACGCTTAAAAAGAGGAGAAGAATCAACCCCAATAGCTCAGAAACCGTCCACCATGGTACCTGTGCTGTACGTAGCACCGGGAGCACGTCTCAGATAGATGAAAAAACGCAAACCTCAAGCCAGGTCTCACCGACGCACACCGATGCTCACCGACCTCGGTGTGCCCCGCACGGAACCAAATCCCGATTACACCACATCAACGACGAGCCGAGGCAAATCGCTAACTGATGCCCCCTGCAACGCATCATGGCCACTTTTACCCTGGATATCCATCCTCTCCTCTCGGCCAACACTTACCCTCTCTCACCAACTCACATCACCAACCATCAATCGACTCAATTGAACCTCATCTCATCACCTCCATCGTGAATTTCCTCCTCCCATCCACAGCCCACGAGTCAACACCAACCCCAGACCCAGTTGAAACACACATCCCTATCTCCCCATCACTCCGCCTCATCCAACACCCGTGCGCATCACCAGCCACCAACTCCCAAACCACACAACCAGAACAACAATGCCATCCCAGCCCCCCTTCAAAGTCCCTCCCCCCCAAGTCCCCTCGACGGAAATCTCCTTCCCCCGCCCCCACGTCCTGCAAATAACCCTCTCCCGCCCCCGGCAGCTAAACTCCATCCCCGTCCCCCAGCACCACGCCCTGGCCGCCCTCTACGACTGGTACGACGCCGAGCCCTCCCTCCGCTGCGCCGTGCTGACCGGCAGCGGTCGCGCCTTCTGCGCCGGCGCCGACCTGAAGGAGTGGAACGTGCGAAACACATCAGGCGGGCCGCCCACCCCGTCCTCCGTCACCGCCGCTCCCGTCCCCTCCTCCTCCTCCGAAAAACGCCCGCAGCCCTCCTCAGGCTTCGGCGGCCTCTCCAACCGCTCCGGCAAAAAACCCGTCATCGCAGCCGTGAACGGCCTCTGCTACGGCGGCGGCATGGAGATGATCATAAACGCAGACCTAGTCTACGCCTCCACCACCGCGCTCTTCGGCCTCCCCGAGGTAACGATCGGCGTCGTCGCCATTGCAGGCGCCCTGCCCCGTCTCATAAAAGCAGTAGGCCGCCAGCGCGCGACGGAGATGGCGCTGCTGGGCCGCACAAACTACACGCCCGACCAGATGCTCACCTGGGGGCTCGTGAACCAGGTCGTCGCGCCGGAGAGGCTCCTCGACACGGCGCTGGCGGCGGCCGAGGCTATTTGCAACAACTCGCCCGACGCGGTGATCGTCTCGCGCGAGGGGCTGAAGAGCGGGTGGGAGGTGTTGGGGCCCGTGGAGGCTACGGCGCTGGTTGACCGGACTATTTACCGCAAGATGGAGGGTGCGGAGAACATGACCGAGGGCGTCAAGAGTTTTGTCGAGAAGAGGAAGCCCGTGTGGGTGGACAGCAAGCTGTAGGTGGGAGAGGGACAGGTTACATTACGTTGCGTCGGTTTCGACTATATGTAATATAATGTGGAGAAGTCACGAGGTCGGTGGTGACGTGGCCGCCGACATCACCTCTCTCCTGCCTACATAGGGATGTAGTTGGCCAAGCCTTCTAGGATCATGCCTAGGATCCCTCCTTAGAATTACCATCACCAGCCTCGAGATCAAGAGATCCTCATCGTCTCGAAATATTACATTTATTTTGCTCGAATTCTTTCGATGCCCCTTTCTTCCCTGCTTTTTGACGGTACTTTGACCGTTGGATATCATGAATCGATCACCAGTCTGCTAACCTTGCGTGTCCACCAAAAGCAAAGCTCCATCGCGCACCCCTGTTCATCTTCCCCGAGTCACCAATCTACTGACCCAACTCCTTGTTCTCCACGCGCACCTCTCCCGAACCCGACTCGGAGTCCTTCTCGATGGCGCCTCCCGCCGCGTCCCCAGGCGTGCCCATGCTCGCCTTCCAGTGCAGCTGCACCTTGCCGCCGGTGAACAGGCGGTCGATCTGCTCGAGGCTGAGGTTCTGCGTCTCGGGGTAGAAGAAATAGATGAGCGGGACGAAGAAGGCGTTGAAGACGCAAAAGTAGACGTACGTCCGCCAACCGATGCTCTTGATGCTGACGGGCGTGATCTCCACGACCAGGAAGGTGAAGATCCAGTTCGACGCCGTGGCGAGGGCGGCGGCGCGAGTGCGGATGGCCAGTGGGGCGTACTCGGCCGGCAGAAGCCAGGGGATCGCGAGCAGGCCGACGGCGAAGAAGAAGTTGAACAGGAACAGCATGACGATGGCGACGATTCCCGCTGGCACGCTGCCGTTGGAAACGGTGCCGGCAAGAATGGCCATGCAAGCGCACTGGCCGGCGGCCGCGAAGAGCATGAGCTTGCGGCGGCCCAGGCGATCGATGATCCAGATGGGAATGAGCGAAGAGAGGAAGTAGGCGATTCCATTGAAGCCGGCCAGCAGGAGAGAGATGTTGTGTGACATGCCAACAGACTCCTGGAAGATGACGGGGGCGTACTGCTTCTTGTTAGCCCTTCAACATAATCATAAGAACGGAATACGGGTTAGTATACATAAGTAATCAGGTTTATTCCACTGAGCTGTTGCATGAACTGGCCCCCAATACCCAGCATAGTCCTGTAAAAGAACTTTTGTTCACCGTTTTTAAACATAGCCTTAAAGCTACCGGCGTTGGCGGCTTCTCGTTCTTCTCGGATGGCGGCCTGGATCTCGGAAAGCTGAGTCTGCAGTTTCGGGTCGTCCTCGGAGATGGACCGCGCGTCCTTCTCGACGGCCCAGAGGATGTGCTTGGCCTCCTCGTGCCGGTCGTGGGCAATCAGCCAGCGGGGGGACTCGGGCAGCACGAGCACGCCGAAGAAGGTGACGACGGCGAACAGGATCTGCAAGGCCAGCGGAAAACGGAACTGTGAATCATTACCGACATAGCTCATGCCGTAGTCAACCCAGTAGCTGAGGGCGACGCCAAAGATGTTGATGGCGAGCTCGATAGCCAAGCCCTTGCCGCGGTTGTTCGCCTTCATCAGCTCCGAGTGCCAGACCGCTATATGCCGCAGGTTAGCAGCTGGGATACCCAAGTGAGGTAACTGAAAAGGAAAAAAAAACTCACGAATGGTACTGGTGTTCATGCCGTTGCCCAGACCAGCGACAATGCGGCCCACGATCATCTGAGGAATTCCGAAAGCGGCGGCCTGCAACGCGGCACCGATGCTCAGCACGATGCAGCCGAGCATAATGCACTTCCGACGACCGAGTTTCTCGCCGACGAGCAGACAGAATATGGCACCGAAGAAGCAGCCAATCTCGTAAATCGCCACGACGGTTCCCTGAAGCGAGGAACTGCCTCCGCCACCATTGGTCGTGTCGATCTCGGGAAACGTCCTGGTAAAGGCGTAGCCGGTGAGTAATCCACTCATGACACCTTCGTACCTATTTAGTATTCGTCTTATTTGCTGTAGGATGAGGCTAGAAAAAAGACCGACCTTGGTCATATCCGAAAAGAAGGAAGCCGCTTCCCGCTGTAGCGGTAACAGCCCAATTCAGAGCTTGGCCGACGAGGATAGTCATTTTGGCGGTTTGGTGACGTTTCGGTTTTGTGATAAGGACGAGAGAAAAGTGTATGGCCAGAATCGTCCTGGAATGACCACGAAAAAAAGAACTCCCAACAGCCGCAGGTGATTACTAGTCACCGAATCGCTGACCGAAAAGAGAGGAATCTGGGGGAGGGGGTGATCTGGCTGGGCCAAGAGTGAACACAGGCCTCCTGTTCACGATGAGAGGGAGGGTAGGGGGGGACGTTCCTATATAGGTAACCGGATCATGCATCAACCACTTGGTGTTGAGATGAGGGGACGGCCGAACGCAGGGAAGAGTAGAGTAAGAAAAAAAGAAAACATAAAAACTGTAGCCGCAATGTGTACCGTACCGTACCAAAGCGACAACTTCCCCAAGCTCGTCTGATCATTGGCGGCAATTCGACACAACGTCATTCGTTTGCTGTAAAACCTTGAGTAGCTGTGTCAAATGTTGCATCTTCAACCCGGGAGCCCCCACAAGGTGCGCCGCGTTGTGGTGTAGGCGTGCGGGGACCCCAGCGCGGAGGTTATTAAGGCCAGCGAAAGGGGATGCGCGAATGGTACGGACGGGGAAGAGTCCCCAGGAATCTTTGTCCTTTCTCGGCTTGCTAACGGGGCAGCCCAAGGTGCCGGATATACGACTGACTCGCGACAAGGGGAAGAGTCGCGAGTTTCCGGGACGCGGGACGGAAGAGATTTTCTTCTCATCTTACCACGGATCCCTAAAGAGACGGTACGGGAGCAATTGGAGGCCGTAACAAGAATTACAGCTTGCTATGCGTCAATGTTCCGTCGAAGCGAGGCAGCTTGGCCAAGGCAAGGTCCAACTGCGAATCCGGGGCGTCTTCACCATGGTCCATGGAAGTGCACCACCACCTCCCATGCAGTGGGTGGATACGACGCCGCAAGAGACAGGGATCAGGCCCAAATTCGCCGAGTTAGACCCAGGGCATGAGGGGCGTGGAATTGCCCTTTGCAAGGAAATTGGGGAAGTCGAAAGCGCTTTTAGTGTAAGTCCGGCACTGAAGCCTCGGCCTCCCGCAATCCGGTCCGGCTCTCTCCGAGCCCGGCCAACCACCGATTGACATGGCGCCGCCGTGGACCAGGCTTTTCCGTTCGACTCCAGCGTCTTCTGCCTGGCGGCATTCAAAGCGCCCGGGGAACAACAATGGTGCCGCGTAGAAGTCGTACGCGCGCGCGAACGACCCAGGCTTGCGGCTGAACTTGCCCCAGGCCATGCGTTGCTGTCTCTACCCCAGAAACCCAGACCTGATGGCCTTGCTTCCCGACCTCCTCGCATGCGGCAAAGCGGCTCAGGCTCAAGCAGAGGCGCGGGGAAGTCTGTTTGCTCGGGGAAACAAACCCCCTGATGCTTCATCTGGACGTCTTCAGGGTCCAGGAAAACATGACCGATCATGAGCATCGTCCGCACTTCCTGTCCAACACACAGTTCAGACATCGGTCAATCACCGTGATTTCATGTCGAATGCGCCTCCCTCGGGTTACCGCCCGATCGCATCCAATTCCGTCTTAAGCCGTCCTTAGCGCACTGCAAGATCCTGAGCCGCCTCCAGGATTCGCACTTTTGTCCGAGTCGAACCAACCCGAACGGGAATGGGAGA
Organism: Colletotrichum plurivorum; assembly: GCA_014235945.1. NCBI lineage: Eukaryota > Fungi > Ascomycota > Sordariomycetes > Glomerellales > Glomerellaceae > Colletotrichum > Colletotrichum plurivorum. The sequence goes on from WIGO01000152.1 coordinate 86,718, forward strand.
GGGGAGAGTGAGGTCATGCCACCGTTCCCTGGACCCCGGCCGACCCCTTGTCCACCTCCGCAATCCCGCATGAACGCCGCAGACACTGGGCTTCAGCCTGCCGTTAGTCAACCGCAGAGTGTGACTTTCACATAGGACTCCGTCCACTCACGGGGTCACCCCTCGGCCGGCCGTGAGGGTGAAGGAAATGTGACATAAGTGGGGGGCATTCCGGCCTACGTCTCATCTTCCTTGGTCTCTCACTCTCGTACCAAGTCGTATGAGGGGCCGCCAATCTCGTCCCGTGGGGCCGCCCCTCTGGCTACATTGCAACCGCGACGTCAGAGGTTGAGATGCTGCAGGCCTAGACCAGACAGACATAACCTTTTGGCGTTAACCTCGGAACCCAGACACTCGGAGACCGCGTGCTGAACCGTTAGATCGGATCTTGTTGTCTCTCTCGCGGCGGACGCCACCTCGTGGTGGCCCTGCATGCGGCTTTAGGGTGGTATCATAGACTTGTTGTTTCCATGCTAAAGCCGACATTGAATATCGACGCGTGACGCTGGGGTCGCACTGCGCCAACGCCTTCCCGAGCGGCTGGAGCTGCTCACACGAGTTCGAGTCAGAGCTACTCATCATATCCCATCCGACCAGAAGCACGTCCTCTCTCCTGTCCATTTCGTCGAAGAAAAAAAAGAAAAAGAAAAAATGACAAACCGGGATACTAACCGTCTCCCAAGTCGCCCCAAAACTCCTTCAGGTCGTCCGCTCTCCACTTGGTGCCCCATCCGCTCTCCTTCTCGATCTTCTCTAGAAGCTGCAGTATCGCGCGGTGTTCTGCCGGGTGGCTCATGCAGCGTCCCGCAATCCAAAGGGGCTGCACGCTGTTTGTCCAGGCCCCGTGGTGATGGTTGGTTATTGATATTCCACATATCTGCCTTGCGTGCCACAGCGCCGACCGAGGTCTCGGGGATAGTCGGACCGAGGCCGGCCTGTTCTGCAACATGAGCAGCGAGGCGGTGTGGTATAGCTGGTTTCCCGATATAGCAGCCGGGTTGCTGTACAAGATCTTGGGGAACGGTTCCGTATCCGAGGAGGGGATGGACATAATGTGCTGCATCTCGTGTGGCCGACGGCTGTGCCAATCCTCGACGTATCTCCATAGCTTCAGCCATCGGACCCGATACCTCATGTCGTTCCTGGGTCCGTCAAAGAACAGTCCGCCCGGGTTTGCCTTGGCCAATGGGGCCAGGAGATCGAGGACCTGGGCGCAGAGGTACACCGCGTAATTTGCCCACATGTCGTGGCCGGGGCTGGAGAGAAACAGGCTGGCATCGGCGTCGAGGTCGACTTGGGACGCCCAGTGGTTGACCGGGATCAGAGTCTTCACAGAAGAGATGAGACCGCCGCAGACGTCCATTCGGGCGAAGCACCAGAAGAGAGCCTGTTCGACGCCGCCCACGAAGCCGTTCATCCCGACAGCTTCCATGAGACTAGCACAGCCGTCCAGATGCCTTCTCCAGGCTTTCGGGGAACAGCTGGCCATCTCCAGTACGCACAGCACTACACATGATGCTGTCACGGCCGTTGTTCGCGTTGATAGTTGCGGTAGTAGCAGGTGTATAGCTTCCTGGTAGAGGGCCAAACTTTGGTCGGTCGGGCGACTGCTGTCTTTCAATTCCAACTGCCGCGCCGACAGGGCGAGCATCGAGTACCGCAGGTGGTCATGTGACCTCGCCATAGTCGGCAAGGAGTGCTGGAAATGGCGGTCGTTGTCAAACTTGTCCAACCAAGGCGAGATTTCGTCGACCCAGTTCTTCCATAGCGCACACTCCTCCTCCAGGGGCAAGAAGGGCGGCTCGTGATCGGAGGAAACCTCGCCTGCCACTTCTGGAGCTTCTGCCGACGACGTCTCTCCGGAGCTGGCATCGATGGATCTTCTTCTGGAGTTTTGCCCCGACACAGGTGATCCTGGTCTCGTGGGTCCATTCGACCGCACCTCCTGAATGAGGTGGTTTCTTAGCGTTGAGTGCAACTCGTGGTAAGCAGAGCCCGGCAAGAAGATGCCATCCTCGTAGGAGCCCTCTGGCGTGAACATCTGGTCCATGAAGTCAAAAGGAGCGTCCATCAGGGGGTCGAGGGATAGGGTCGTGACGGGCAGGCCGCCGACGGTGGATGTGGGATGGTGGTGGCCGTGCGGGCTTTGTCCGGCACCGCCTTGGCTGAGGTAGATGAGGTTCGCGACGGCATTGTCTGTCAGCACCTGCGATACGGACTCGGGAGAGGCCTGGAAATCTACACGGTCGCTCGGTGGCGCTTGCCCCTTATCACTGACGTCGTCGTCCCGACGCGTCGAAGGCGTGAGCAGTGAACCGAAACCTGTGACAGGCACATGGTCTGCCGGTGCGGAGCTCGGTCCGGACGACGACAGGGTGCGTTTTGCCGTGGTCGAGTCTGCAATCGATGCCGTATGACCACCTGCCGTCGACGTCGTGTGTGATAAGGGGCTGCCAAAGGCCTTGGCGTCTTCGGCCTCGAAGCCATGTCGGCGTCCAGCCTCGCGCTCGGGTTCGGCCTCGGTGGGCGATGACGGCTCAGGGTCGGGCTCGGGCTCAGAGTCGAAGTCGTTGAACCCCGGGGGCAAGTGATAGTCCCGAATGACCTCCTTGGTGACGTCGAGAATCTCAAAGCGACGACGCGGAGGCGGTCGGCGAGCTTTCCTCATGGAAGGGTGATCCTGCAAGATGGTTTGGGCATTCTCGGCGCGGAAGGTGACCTTGATGCCCCATTCGCACCTCTCCTTCCGGCGGGAGCAACCCCCGCAGGACGGCCGACCCTCGTCACACTTGCGCTTCTTCCGGCGACAGTTGAGGCACCCGGTACGCGTGCGTGTCCTCTTCTTCTTGGCCGGCGGGGGCTGCAGCTCCGGATCGGCATCGGCGTCAGCATCGCGGTCAGGCGGCGGCCGTGTCTTGCCGTCGTGGGCCGCGGGCGGTGAGGGGCATGGCGTGTCTACCATAACGACGACGGCGGCGGTGGCAGCAGCGGCAGAGCGAGGCTGCTGCAGGCGTCGGCGAGGGACTCTCGGTCTGTGTCCCTACTCGGCATTCCAAGGCGCAAGCGCAGTCCCGCTGGCCGAAGGGACGGGAAAACAAAGCGGCTGTGATGACCGGCGGACCAAGTGACTGCGGCCGGGGTAGGTTGTCCAATTGGTTGGTGAAAGGTTGGGTGCGAACTTCGTGGAGCAGAAGCGCTTCGACATGCGTTTCGCTGGGTGAATGCGGGCGGGCGCTTATGTTGTGGGTAGGCAGTATAAGGTAATGGGAAATGATGGGAAGAATCGCTTGATAGCAATCTGCTGGGCCAGCCTCGGGGTCGGACAGCCGAGAGCTGAATGGAAGCTTTCCAAGGGGCCTTGTCTCGGCTCCGCAGAGATCCAGGCCAAGGACAAGGACGGGGAGATCAAACAGAGTTCATTCATCTGTTCGGCCCCAGGGCCCCGGAATGATCTGGAACTTCCAATCTTCAGCTTAGTTCATCGGATCGACACTTGCTTGGTGCCCAACGGCGGCAGCTTCGGGGGCACATGACGGCGACTGACTTGCTTCTTTCGTTTTCGTTTCTCGCCTTGGAGAGAGAGCTATGGGAAGATGCTGCCGTGGCTCAAGAGGTATCCCGGAACGTCGAGGCGGAGATCAGAGTGGAAATGAGTTGGAGTTGCTTGAGGTGCGGGTGTCACGGGGGAGGAGCAGCGGCAGCGGACATGGAGAGAGTTTGCGGGGGAAGGAAGAAACCAACTCTGGGGAGGAAGTTGCAAGCGACGTCGCTCCTTCCTTCAAAATTGCAACGCAGAATTGGTTGACGGGATTGGCTCAATCCCCTTCACCCCTTGTTTACCGTAGGTACAATAGTATATATCTAGGTACCTAGGTACCTGTTATTACAGCATCCCTTGTGTCTTGGGCAGGCGGCCTGAGCCCTCGTCTCGGGGAGCGATTGCCCTGGGAGATCCCCATGAACCCCAGAAATCCCCACGCCAGTGAGGGGGATGACACCCTCAAGCTTTTTCGCCTGCCGGTCCTTTTGATCCCGTGAACAAGTCTTCGATGCTCCATACCAGCTGCTGACACGACGGGAAGGAGCATTTCTCCCGTCGGAAACAATCGACGGAGCTCACTCCGAGCATCGACGGGAAGGAGCGAAGGGCGTACACACAACAAGTAGAGGGAGGAAAACAGAGTCCTGAGCACGAGGAATCATGACAGCGGGTGCAAACGAACGGACTGTACTGAAAGTGCCCGTCCACGTACAGGCAGCGAAGCGAATGCAACACAACAGTTCTGCATGACTCGAGTGCTGGCCGCGCGCGCCTCACCGAGATTCCCAAAAGAAGGCAAGTGGTAACTTTCCAGGCTCAATTACTATCAAGGGTTATCCGTGTCTATGCAATCAATCCATGTGCCCAAAGAGATGATGTTCCCGCCCCCTTAAACGCCGCTCGCACAAGTGTCCCGAAACCGGTCTTCCTCCTGTTTTTTCGTTGTCATATCGAAGAAAAAATGTCTCGCTTGGGTAATAAATCTTCAGAGATGCATCCGCCGCTCAGTGACGGACGGGGTTCAGGTCGCGGAACTCGCCCCGCAGGCTCTCGACGCCGTTGGCCTTGACCTCCTCCACAAGCTTGGCCACCTCGGGAGCGATGACGTTCTCGTCGAAGCCGAAGTACTTGTAGGCGTCGGGGCCAGGCAGCGAGTGGCCGAAGGAGCTCATCGAGTAGCCCGCGTCCGCGTACCTCTCCCATCCGTTGACAGCGTAGGCCTCGATGACCACGCGGGGAGCCTTGGATCGGTACTGCAGGACCTCGCGCTTGTACTCGATCGGCTGCTGGTCGAACACCCGCTGGCACGGGAAGCTGACAATGCGCGCCTTGATGCCCTTCTCCGCAAGCAGCTTGGCCGTCTTGACGGCGAAGACCATCTCGGCACCGACACCAATGAGGGTCACGTCCGCATCCTGCTCCTCCTTGAACACGTAGGCACCCTTCTGGACGCCGTCGCGGGAGGTGTGCTGGGGGTATTGCTCGAGGTTCTGGCGAGAGAGCGAAATGATCGAGGGGGAGTCCTTGGCCTCCATGGCCAGGACGAAGGCACCAGCCGTCTCTTCGCTGTCGCAGGGGCGAATGTACAGAAGGTTCGGCATCGCGCGGTACAGGGCAGGCAGGGCAATAGGCTGGTGGGTGGGGCCGTCTTCGCCGGTTCCGATCGAATCGTGGGTCGCAATGTGAATCTGCTGGAGGCGCTGAAGAGCACCCATACGCACACCAGGGGCGGCGTACTGAGCGTGTTAGTCGACGTGTTCAGGCGAACAGGCACTCAATCAATGCGAGACGGGACATGACACTTACGATGTAGAACATGAAGAAACTAGACGTGACGGGCAGGATGGTTCCCTTGTTGTAGGCGGCCAGGCCGTTGGAGATGGCGGCCATAGCGTGCTCACGGATACCGTAGTGGATGTAGCGGCCGGTGTAGTCGCCGTTGATGCCGCACGTGGTCCTCAGGTCGGGGTGCTGGAAGTCAACCTTGCCCTTCCAGATCATGTTGACCGAGGGGGACAGATCGGCGGTGCCGACCATGAGGCTGTTGACGCCGGCGGCGATGGGGTTGCAGACCAGGCCGGCCGACTTCCTCGAGGGGGTGGGGGTCGTGGGGAAATCCTCCTTGGCGGGGATGAACTTGCGCCAGTCCTCAACGAACTCACCAGCGGCACGCTTCTTGAACTCGGCAGCGAGCTCGGGGTACTCGCGGGTGTAGGCCTCGACGAGCTGGTTCCACTCTGCCTCGATCTTCTCACCGCGGGGAATGGCCTCGCGGAAGTAGTTGTACACCTGCTCGGACACGACGTAGAACTGCTCAGGGTCCATGCCGAAGTTCTTCTTGATGTTGGCAACGTCGGCGGCACCGTAGGCGGCACCGTGGGCCTTCGCGTTGCCGGCGACGGCACTGCCAATACCGATGACGGTGTGGATGTTGATGAAGGTGGGCTTGTCCTTGCTGGCGCGGGCCTCGTCCATGGCACGGACGATGGCCTCGACGTCCCAGTTGCCGTCCTCGATCTCAATCACGTTCCAGCCGCAGGCGCGCATCTTAGCGTTGACGTCCTCGGTGTTGCAGAGGTCGACACTGCCATCGCAGGTGATCTGGTTGTTGTCGTACATGACGACGAGGTTGTTGAGCTTCCAGTGGCCGGCAAGCTGGATGGCCTCCATGGCCACACCCTCCTGCAAGCAGGCGTCACCGATCATGCACCAGATGGTGTTGTCGACGACGGGGAAGTTGGGGCGGTTGTAAGTGGCAGCGAGGTGCTTCGAGGCGACAGCCAGACCAACAGCATTGGCGATACCCTGGCCCAAGGGACCGGTGGTGACCTCGATACCGTCGTGCTCGATCTCGGGGTGGCCGGGGCAGAATGAGTCGGTGCGGCTGGAGTGGTAGGACTTGAGCTGGTCCATGGTCATGTGCTTGTAGCCCGTCAGGTGCAGGAAGCTGTACTGGAACAGACAGGTGTGGCCGTTGGAGAGGACGAAGCGATCCCTGTTGAAGAAGCTCGGGTTCTTGGGGGAGTACTTCATGGCGTACTTCCACAGCGAGGTGCCGATGGCAGCCATGCCCATGGCACCACCGGGGTGGCCGCCCTTGAACTGCTCGCACAGGTCGGCGATAAGGCAGCGGAATGTGCGCAGGACGAAGTCGACCTCCTTCTTCTCGACCTCGCTAAGCTGGAACTGGGTGCTAGAGCCATTAAGAGACTTGGCGGCGACGACGCCCTGGGAGACGGGCTCGGCCGAGACTGCACTGGGCGCCATTGTAACTGAGGTTTCGGTGTGTCGGGTGGTAATTATCCCAAGGTGAGGGTATCTCGAGCTCGGTGTGAAGGTGTGGGGTAAAGACGGGCAGTCGTTGGTCGTCAGTGTGTTGTGTCTGTAACAACGATCGCGATGGACCTCTAACGAAGGTAGAAAAATCAAGCAGACGTGAAACAGAAGTGGTATCAATCAGTCGTGTCTCTCACGAGAGAATTCAGTGAGGAGAGAAGGGGAAGGGGTCGACATGCCCGAGGGCAGCGTCCGCGGCGATTTCATTAGATATATTCGTGGGCATGGCGGGCGACGTGGTCTGCCCCTCCCTCTCAAGAGCGTGGTTGAGATGACCAAATTGGGATGCAAGTGGGATTCGAAGCAATGCGAAGCAGTGCGGAATGCGGAAGGAGCGCTTAGCACTTCCCGTTCAGGTTGGAGTCACTTGACCGCTGGGAATTTTAGTCGGTAAAAGTACGGCAGATGGCTGTAGCGCGAACTCCCGGGCCTTATTAAGTGAGTAGAGGCGAAGGCTCAGCGCTAGCACCATCCGTAGGTCTTCACGGAGGGCAACAAGATGCGTATTAAGAAGAACAGAGGTTAGGCCTGCCTCTTTCCAGTCGTTGATGAGGATATGACACGTCTTTATGCAGGCAGAAAACAGCGGAAGGCTGGCCGCGTCTTGCTGATCGCTGATCGGGCGAAGAGTGGGTGGGTGTTCTGTCAGTTGGCGGAGAGGGAAGAAAGTTCAAACAGGAATAGTAATGACTAAGCCGTGGGGTTTCCCAGCAGTGGTCTGTGCTCTCCCGATGAAGGTGATTGGAAGCGCTTCGCTTTGCCTTGTCCCGAGTTCCGGGGAGCACGGGCCATAGTACTGCCTTGCGTAAGTCAAACCTGTTGCACTCGCTGTTGGATTGTTTGTGAAGCTCCACACGCATCAGACACTAACAATTATCATCTTCTCTACGGAACCACTTGAGAACTTCATGAGCACTGAGTAAGGTCTCTCTCCGCTGCATCGTTCGGGTTTCTTCCGTAGACCAGACCCTGCATTTTCGCTTCCGCCTTCTGTCACTTTTAGCCCCAACACAGTCCAATAAAACGTTGCAAATCTCGTTCAAACTAAACTGCCTCTCCGTTCCCTACCGCCCACCGGAAAGTCTAATCGCTGTTAATCATCGTGACCTCTACCAATCCACAACTCGTCCACAGGCTGCGGTCCAGACTTGGAGTGTTTCCCTCCCCCTCCTCCTCTTTTCCGTAGCTCACTTCCCCATTTCACCGTTCCCCCCCCCCACGCCTCTTGTTCTTTGCCCCCTTATCCCGGATTCCCGTCGATTCCCGCCTCTCCGCTATCAAGGCGTTTTTTGCCCCGCCTTATAGCGCTTGCACCTGCCCGCGCTCAACCCCAAAAGTCTCCAACAGACTGGAACCCCGCGGACTCAATGCCGCCCAAACAATGAAGCCGCAGCAAAGTGTCGCTCCAACTCCCGGCCGTCCGTCAACATTTTGTAAGTCCAAGCGACGCCTGCCGTGTCCTCTCCGGCATGATTCTCTTCGCTCGCTCATATAGCCATCCCGTGACCGCCGTGACTTCGTGTTTCGACTCCCTCCGTCTTCCAGTTCCCTCGATCTCACCCTCGCTGCCCATATCCCCGCACTATTCGCTTCCTCCACGCATCGTGAACTCGTAGACCTCCTCTACAAGCCTTTTAATAATACTCCTTTTTGTTTCTCTTATTCCTTACCAAGATACCCAACCCAACACAATAACCTTCACGATGCCTCCCGTAGCAGTCAGCGACATCAACCTCCCCACCGAGGACGTCCGCCCCCTCCCCGAGGCAAAGGACCCCCTCGCCTCCTCCGCCCCGACCCCGCAGCTCTTCTCCCTCGCCAACAAGACGATCCTCATCACCGGCGGCGGCCGCGGCCTCGGCATCACCTTCGCCCTCGCCGTCCTCGAGGCCGGCGGCCACGCCGCCTGCGTCGACATCCTCCCGGAGCCCGCCGCCGCCGAGTGGGCGCACCTCGCCCGCCTCGCCAAGGCCAGCAACCTCTCCGTCTCCTACCACCGCTGCGACATCACCGACGAGGAGGCCACCCAGAAGGTCTTCGAGGACGTCGCCGACGCCGCCGACGCAAGGGGGGCCCCCTTCTGGGGCGCCATCGCCTGCGCCGGCATCCAGCAGAAGGTCCCCGCCCTCGAGTACCCCGTCGCCGACTTCGAGCGCATACAAAAGGTCAACGTCGTCGGCGTATTCGTCACCGCCAAGCACGCCGCCCGCATCCTCGTCAACCGGAAGAGCAAGGGCAGCATCCTCCTCATCTCCAGCATGTCTGGCGAGATCGCCAACCGAGTGAGTGCCCCCCCACAGTCATAGAACTTCTCATAGATGCTAATAAACTCGCCAAAAAGGGATTGACCTGCAGCGCGTACAACACCAGCAAGGCCGCCGTCCAGCAAATGTGCAGATCCGTCGCCCAGGAATGGGGCCAGTACGGCATCCGCGTCAACACCCTCTCCCCTGGCGTAAGTGGGCCCTTCATCCGCATCGTCTACTCATCGCTAACTCGCCTAGTACATCCGCACCGCCATGACCGACCAGCTCCTGCAGGCCGAGCCCGACGTCGAGAAGACCTGGATGAGGGGCGCCCTGCTCCAGCGCCTTGGCACCCCCGAGGACTTCAAGGCCCCGGCCGTCTTCCTCCTGTCCGAGGGAAGCTCCTTCATGACCGGCGCCGACCTGCGTGTCGACGGCGGCCACTGCGCGTCTGCGTAATGTGTTTTGGGCTTGTTTTCTTTGAATGGCGCTCACGAATCTTTGACGAAGGGGTAGACATCAAGCGCGCACTTGGACAGAGCGTGAAAGGTGTTTCTCGCATAGGAGTCTGGTAATAAGGCATGTAGAATCAGGGTGACTAGAGCAAGCATAATAGCGTTTTCAAAGACCTGAAGAAACAATTGAAAGATTATGGGGCTTTCTCCCAGGACTCCAGAAGACGTGTGGAGTCCTGGACGAAAGGGTGATCTGCGCCAAACCAACGGTCCTCGTGGCTTTTACAGCTTTCCAGCAATTTCAAGGCCTCCTCTTTCCTGCCTGAATCGAACAGGCTTATGGAAAGATACTTCATACACTGCATTGTCTGCGGATGTTCGTTGCCCAGAACGCGTTTTTTCACTTCCAAGGCGTGGGCTCGCAAATCCGTAGCCTCCTTATCGCGTCCCCGGCTGTGGAACATTGATGCCATGAGTGCCATACTCGCCAGCGTTTCCGAATGTTCCTTGCCGAAGGAGGCTTCATGAGCGCTCAGAACGTCAGCTGCCAGTGCTTCCGCCTTCTCGTGGTCCTGCTGCAAGTGGAACACCTGTGCCAGCTGCCTTTTCTGCGCCATCGTCTCCGGATGTGTAGTTCCCAGTAACCCCTCCAGCATTGTCACCAGTCCCTCCAAGGTCAACTCGGCTTCGTCGTAAACTCCCATGCTGATAAAGGTGGATGCAAGGGCAGTGTCGGCGCGTATAGGAAACTGGCTGTCGCTTCCCCAGTGGTCTTTAGCGATATCCCGCAATTGCCGAGCAAGTTTTTCTGCCTCGTGGTATCTTCCCAAAGCTTGTAGCACTTCAAGCATCGTAAATGAGCTAATCAGGGTCTCTTCATGGATGATGGGCATCTCCGAGCTCTTTTCTCTGAATGCTCAGTGCCTCTCTCACGTATTTCTCGGCGTCGTTCAACATGCCATCGTACAAGAATAGTCTGGCAACGTTCCGGAGGAGAACAGACTTCTCGATTTCCGGCGTGCCATCTGGCAAGTGTCTCAGGACGGCGGTTGCATGTGGAAGGAGGCCTCCAGATGTCCCTCGGTTCTCGAGACATGTCTCCTGAGGAAACATATCTGTTACCGACAATAGAGCCTCTTCAGCAAATTGATTTAGCTTGTTTTCCTTTGCAGCTCGATCTCTTGCATATTGAGCGACCACGCGATGAATGCATATCCCAGAGTTGCGTTCCTCTATGAGGCTGCTCGATTTGAGCGTGTTTATAGCTTCGCGTAACGTAGAGGATTCGGGGTCTGCGTTTTCTTTCTGTATCCGAGCTTCGTAGGATGACAATAGCTGTCGGGGAATATGATATGGGTCAAAAAAGCTTATCAGAAATAGCAGCTCCAACGAAAAGCTGTCTAATGAGTCAAAGGCTTTCACGAATATCGAGTTCAGAGAAGACGGATAATCAAGTTCAACGCGTTGATTCGCCGAATCCCTTGATTTAAGTTGGCGAATGATGCTGGCAGCCGAAGTTCGATCACGCTTGAGCAAGCTAGCGATTTGAGCGATAGCCAACGGAAGTTGACCATATTGCGAGGAGATGAACGCAGCATCGCTACGAGAGAGCAGATGGTCCCCGGCGAGGGTGGACAGCATTTGCGCCCCCTCCGCGCTACTAAGCACATCCACTTTGACCCGAGTAATTTTTATGCTCGGGCTTGTCGGGACATTACCGTTTCGGGTGTTTATCAGAAACCGACCGTGGCTGCACTTGGGTATCCATTCCCAGATGCTCCGATCTTGTAGGTTGTCCGAGCCGAAAAACAGGTCCGTGTCGGTAATGTTGTCGATAATCATTACCCATTTCCCGTTACGCTTGTCCTCCAGGAACCTCTTGATCGACGGAATGCTTCCATACCGCTCGACGATCGCAGGGCCCATGATTTTCTCGGTAATGGCATTTTTGGCCGCTCTGACAGTGTCGTTGCTGTCGCCATTTACCCAATAAATCGAGAGATCTTGAAACTTCTCCCTTAACCAGTAGGAGAACTCGACAGAGATTTGGGTTTTCCTTTGACGAGTAAGTCGTTCGTTCATCATCCCGCGTAGTTGGATATGGTCAAGCTCTCACCCGATACCCCCCAGGCCCAACAGGACTGCATAGGGGGCTGATTTGCTTGCAAACCAATCCTGCAGTTGATCCAGGATATCTTGACGGCCGTAAAATGCAGGATGTCTTCTCTGTGGCACCATAACTTCAGGCCAATTAGCATGAATCACGTTTGCAAGGGATGTAGGTCTCACAGTTTGGCTCTCTGTGCAAAGCATGCTCGCCGAAGTCAGACGTATCATCTTCCCAAGATGTGTCGGTTCCTGAACTCCCGAAGTATCTGCCGAAGTCTGCTTGGCCACTAATCTCCGAGTCTGAATTCGCTTTGTCTTCGACGTATCTCAACGATACAAAAGCGAGAGACTCCAAATGGCCCGAAATATGGTTAGCGAGCTTGACAAGATCGACGTTATTCCTTTCATTTATCTCCTCTGTATCCGACGTATATTTTGTTTTCTGGGCCGTACAATCCTGAACCGGGAGTAGACTTTGCTCCCCATGCTCCTTACCTCCAGAGGGAGTATCAAACGTTACCGCGTTTGCGTCGTGGTGTGGCGGTGAAGGCCGCTCATGGTGCGGTAAATCCACTATCGGTTTCTCAGTGGAGAAGTTGTCCGGGCGGGGGTTTGAAGGCATGGGTAGGCTTATGTCGATAAAGCAAAGAGGGCAGATGCTGCCACCACGAGACACAGTCACAGCCTGTCGTTCGACCATCTTTTCCTGGTGTAAAAGGTCAAATACGCCCTCGTGATCTTTCTGCAAATGATCTCGAAACTCATTGACGTCGGGAAATAGCTGGTAATCATGTGACCCATCGTCACAATACCAAGCATTGGGCGCATGGATCTCTCGAGGCCAGTTCGGCGTGTGAGAACTTGTCATGTGTTGACGCCATTCCTTCGATGATCCAAATATAACTTCTTTCCGGCGCAATCTTCAGAAATGCACACATAGAGCTGAAAGTCTTCTTTGAGATGAGCCCTGAGTGTGGTCGCGTTCGTCAGCATCTGCTATTCTTCGGTGGTGGAAAGCCTTACCTGCAGGCTCGCTTCCATTCGCCTGCGTCGTCGGGAACCTTGATTTCACGAGCACAACAGTCGTATTTATAGTGTTCCTTTTCAACAGAAACATTCGGCGTAGATGGGTATGGGCTGCCTTGAGCGACAGACGAGACGCCCATCGGCCTTTCGCCCTCTCTCTTTTTGAGACCTCCGGCATTGCGGCAGCGAGAAGCTCCGATAACATTCACAGTTGTCGGATGGGTCACCGTAGACCTGTCAAGCTCTGGGGTTTCAATGTTCTGAAGGCCGGGTTCATGTTTGTTCATCTGCTCTGGTGCATATTGCGCTTCAGCCCAATTTTGCAACTCGCTAGGGCTTAAGACTTCTTTGTCTATGACATTCTGTCGACGCCTTGGATTGTCTCGCTGGTCAAGCCTTTGTTGGTGGGATCTTTGGTAGAGGAGTCTTGCCCTCCGGTAGGAGATCGAGTCTGCTAGCTGTTCCACGAAAGACTGCGAAATCCGTGGGTAGATACCCCGAACGACGAGGGTATCCATGCGCTTGTAAAACGGAAACTGCTGAGTCCTGTCGCTCATAAATCTTGAGATGCGCGGTTCGAGACCAGTGGCTAAAGATTTACGTATGGCCTGTCCGAGGAGATGAAGGCTGTCGATGGCTTCTTCGACGCCTTCCAGAGCTGCCTGAGTTGCTGGAGAGATACTGTGAACACCGGCCGAGCCGACCTCTGTCTGTTGTGGATGTTCGTAAACCCCTATAGATGTCACGGGCTACGCCCCACTGCAAGGCTATGCCTTCGTTTATGGAAGTTTCTACAACATACGAGAAGGGGGGCCCCATCTTACTCGCAGAACTCCACC